>CADWAE010000138.1:0-10316 GCA_902982915.1 Phalloptychus januarius
AATAAATAAATAATAATAATAATAAAGTTAAGCAAGAGTTCAGTAAAAAGAACATAAACAGTAAAAAATAGTTTGTTTAAATGTTGGGTTCTGTCACTTTAAGAATGAACAATTATTATATAGTTTGTATGTAAAGTGCAGCTCAACACGAGGTGTGAAATACAGGAGTGCTGTGTAGGTATATATATTTTTTTGGTTCTGCTCAAGGTCAGTTGCTATTGGGTGATTACACTTTGCCTGAATTCTGATTGACTGGGGGGCGGGACTTACCGGAACGGAAAGGGGAAGGAGAGCGAGGGAACGAGAAGAAGTCTGGGGGAAAAAGTAATGGGACTTTTTGCGAGCTAGTTTTGGGGAGAAACAGCTAAAAAAGGTGTAACGCCTGTGTGGTGCACTAGCGTTAAAGGACAGTTCGAGGACCGAGGAGGAAGTGGACAGTGAGCGGGACGCTGGAGGTCTGCCGGAGTGGCCGTGGGCATAGCTGCGCTGGAGCCTGTGGAGAAGGAGCGACTAGCTAAGCCTGCGCTGGCCCTTCCTGCGTCTTCCTCCGCCTTTTCTGAGACAGGCGGGGATCATCTGATTGTTTCGCTGGAAAACAGTCATCCCGAACTTCTATAAACCCGCCACTGGGGATCGGGGACCAGTGGTGAGTGGATACCAGGGTCATCAGTATCAGGCCTGCAACGAGGGGGATCGCATATATTGCCGGGTTTTATTTGTTTATTTTTGGTGGGCCCACTAATTAAAGAACTGTCATTTATTTTCTGTGGTGAAGTTAAAAGGACTTTTATGCGTTCGGGACTGTTCACGATAAGTAACTTTAAAGTTCTGGTATTTCATACTGATTTTGGATAAATAGAAACTGTTAAAGTTTATATAGTCTCCTTATTGATGGGTCAGACTTAGGCCATAATTAAATAGAACCCAGAGCGCTCAATCTAGTTAAGATGACCGAAAGCTTAGCAAAACTCTAATAAATATGAGCCACATATATTATAAATGGGGATATTTTTTGTCATTCCATATTTTCTGTTGAAATTCCTTCTTCTGTCTCTGTAGAAGATACTTTGTATTTTTGTCTCTTTCTTATATTATTTAGAAAAATCAGAAGAACTGGTCAAAATCAGAATCATAGAAAACTGGAACAAGGTATAAGAAAGGAAAAGCCCAAACAGCAATGTCTCTAATAAACGTTGATGTTCAGATCCAGCTAGTGAGGCAGGCTGCTACGTTTTAACTCACAGAGTTCAAACAGAACATGAACATGAACCTCTCTGAGGTTTAAAGAAGAGCAAAGGAAAAAAAACAACTTCTAAAAAACATTTACAAACTCCAACCTTAACTTTCTAGGAATTGCTGACTGAACATTTAGATGTTTGGTCATTATTTCTGAGATCTGCTTCATATCAATGCTGTTTGGAGTTGATCAACTTCAGGTATCCCAGCCCAGAATGACTGGGCTACATTTAAACAGTTCCACTGCAATTCCTTTTTTGGCCTTCTAGGAATTGTTTTCCTGATGTTTTCAAGTGGGACCAAGGTCAGGAAGGGAAGAGCTAAACAGGTCAGACACTGTAGGATGGGAAACATCTCCACTGCATGATGCCTGGCTGCTGTGTGGGGTGAACGTTGTGTTTGTATGGGCATCGGTTTGTGTTTGTGTGCTGGCAGTGGCAGTACATGACTGCATGTTGTAAATGTCACTCATCATCATACGTTAATGCAGCATGTGTCCTTGTAGGAAGAGGAAAATGTCGATGTTGCAGATCCCAGTCTTTGATTTAAGCACAAAAGCCAGGCTGAAAGCAAAGGCACTGAGGCGTAACGGTAAATTCCCATAATTCTCAGTTGAAAGGTTATCCAGCTGTAGACTTTGCTTCTCTCTCATATTAGTCACAAACAAATGTCACATGGCAGAAATGAACCCATTTATTCATTTGAAATGTTTGCTGGCAAAGCTCCAAATATGGAGGTTAAGTGTTTTACGAGATCTCGGGGTAAATTGGCAGAAGCTGTCTATGTCGCATGTTAATGTGTGTCAGCCTCAGTCAGAAAGTGTCATGGTGGATATTCGAGAACACATAAAGAGCAAACGGAAGTATGAAACTGCAGACTGAGGGGAAGAACCTTTCCTCAGAAAAGCTGCCTCTAGGAAAGCTGGCGTCAAGGATGCTGGAGTCCCCAGAGGCAGCCTGGAGACTGCCTCTGGAGACACTGGGACCCCTGGAGGCATTCAGGATACCACAGGCATTGAGACCACTAGAACAACCAGAGGCAGCTTTTAGACTGATAATATGACTGCTGGAACACCAAGAGGCAGCCTGGGCCTGAGACTTACTGCTGGAAACCCCAGACGAAGCCTGGCAACTTACACTGGATCCACCAAGAGACCGTCTGCAGACGGACACTGTGCAGCGAAATGCCAGCTTAAGAACAGGAAGACTGAGGGTGAAACGCTGATTAACACAGAAATAAAATACAATAAATAAAAAATGATCATCAAAAAACTTACAAAACCACAAGGAACACAGAGGAAAAGCAGGAAATCCAAGACACAAAACAGCCAACAGGGTGAAACAGAAGGAGCAACAGAATAACAGGTTGCAGGTGAGGAAGAGAGAGAGAACAGCACAGGGGGCGAGCGAGAGTACACAACCCGCAGGTGAAGAAAATGAATCTAAATGAATCCAGACTTCAGGTAAACTAAAGAAACCAAAAATAACAAGATGCAAGAAATAAAGATAATAAAGTAAAATAATTAGGGAAGGAAGGACTGAACTAAAGTAAAACAGAAACCAGAAGAAATTAAGAAACACAGAATAAACAAACCCAAAACAAATCAAACAACTGAGGACATAACACCAACATCCTTTACATAATGCCCATTATTAGTTACATTTTCAGAGAACAATGTGTTGAGCAGTTTTCCATTGTGCTTCCTTATCTCCTCCTCCTTTTTTACACACACTCTCACTCTTACGCGCACGCACACACACACGAACAAAGAGAGAAAAAAAAAACAGAACAGAAAATGCTGCATAAATTTTAGATGACAGCCCCGGGTTCATTAGGGCCTGTGAGTTATTATCTAATTTACAGTTGTGAGATTTCTAAACACTATGAGTAAACTGAGGTGTCCGGAGTTGGCTAAACGTGGTGTAGTGAATGTGATGTTTGATGGGCCCCTCTGAGAGTGTATGAGGGTAGAAAGGCAGAGCTGTAGTAAAACCGTTTTTTTGATCTGAGGCATTACGCGGTGTTGTTAGAATGATGTATCGGAAATGCTTTGTCGCAGATGGTTGAGTTTATGTTCAGATCATTATTTATCCATTCATGTATCCGTATCCATATTATACTATATGAAAACTATACATTTGCTGGATTTGTGTTTTAACACAATTTTTAAACAACAATCTGAACCAGCATTAAAAATATTCATTTACTTCACAGAGCATTGTGCTGCTGCTGCAGACTTCTGTTAAATATGATGACTTGTCTCATAAATCAAATGTCAGTAAAATGCAGATAAATGTCCAAATATGCTTGTTGCTAAGCAGACATGTTCATATAGATATTCCTTGGTCTGATGTAATCATCTAATCTTGATGCGTAGTGAAGACTTATGACATGTGAGGAGTTTCAGCCAGGTTTCAGATCAATTAATGATTTTATTGTAGTTGTCGACCCACACACTTCTATTGACTTAGGGTTCTTGGATTTTGACACTAAAGACATCAATAGTCTACTATTCCAGTTGGAACTTGTTGCTGTCCTAGTTAAAGTCATTCCTTGCTGACTTTGTCAAAGTGATGACAGTACTTGAGCCAGATTTTAAGGCTGCAGTGTTCAGACTTCTTTGTGCCAGTGAAACGATGAGGTGAGGCGTTCTGATTTATTTTTAGATTCGAGTGGCAACTTGTTCAAAACAAACAGGAACAGTCCCAATATGGGCCCCTGAATGGCGAGGGGCCACTGGAGAAGAACAAGTTCCTATAGAATGACAGAGAAGCTCCTGTCATCACTTTGACAATAATCAGACCGTCCCTCTTTATATGACGGCCTTTTAATATTAAAACTATGTTCATACAATACCGCATTATTTTGTAGTCCAATGTATTTGTCTAAAATATTTCAGACTCAGTTCATCAGATTGCTGTCGATTTATTTCAACATGGCTGCAAATCCCAAACAACATTCTTTACAACATGTCCTTAACACATCAACATCAGAAGATACATTTTGTTCAAATGAGCTTTCAGAGACATCTAGACCTTAAGACTGAAATAAGATTAAATAAAAATGTGAATTATCAGGTATTACTGCCTAAAGAAATGACTCTGCTGATACCAGACCACATTTTCAAAATAATCTGTTTTTACAAAATCCTCCTTCACATCACTCTGGCTCTTTCTCCTATCCGTCTTTTACATCAGGGTGGCTTCTCAGAATGAAAGGGGGAAATAAAAGACAGCAGCCAGAGGGGGTAGAGCAGTTCATGGACAGCAGAAACAGCTTATGTCATCAACCCAGTGACAGGACAGTGGCACAAAAAACAACAAGAGAAAAGATTGAAACCAGTACTTGCGGCCCACATGTCAGACCGGCCCACTGTGAATTGTCCCAGTTCTCCTGACTCTCAGGTCCAGGCTCGCTCCTTTGCCTGGAGGTTGTAAAGACGATGCTTGGTTTAGTGGACAAATAGTTGCTGCCCTGTTTCCATGCCAGGACACCAGTGCCACAGAGAGCTGTAGCCCACTGGATGCTTTGCTTTTCGTCCAAATGCATCCACCAGAGAACACACTGCCACTCAGCTGGCTCCTTCCACAGCCTGAGCCTTTGAACAAAGAGCTGCTTGTGATCCGTCACCAAGTTTGTCTTTTGTTCCCAAACCAAACATGCCACCTTCTGCAAGCTAATGTGTCAGCTCAACTCTGCACCCACATTTCCAGGACCACTTTCTGCGTCTCCGCCTCCCCCTTCTTAATTTCAACCCCGGGGTCAGATTGCTGATTGGGTTTGTTGACCTTTGGGTCACCCCTCAGAGGCTTCTGGGTGATCTAGTGACATTGGATTGGCTGAATTTGTTGCCTTGTTTGGCTGGTCTCAGAGGGATCTCAGTGCTTGAACTCTATTGTTGAACTTTGTTTCTGTCCCTTCTGAGACCCCTGAACCCTCCCACATTAGGGTATTAGTTTTTGTTTTGGATTAATATAGGAAGGTCACACATTTTCAGTAAGATGTAAACCTGCAAAAGATTTCAGACCAGCTTTTAAATCACAAGTCGGAAACAGTGGAATCTTCATCAGAAAGTTCACTTTTATACAGATGTATAATCTCATAAAAAATTCATTAGAAATGAATTTATACTTATAAATACTTATAAATTATTCCTGAATTTCAAAAGCATTTATTATTATTTTACAAAATAGAAATAACAAATTTTAGGATGTGGACTGAACGTCTTTGTAGCTTTTCATATTTTTGGATTGCAGCTCATTCCTGTCAGTCATTATGATTGATGGAAAAATAAACTTTTTGTTTGACATTTAGTAAAATCTTATCCAAGAGATAACCCGTTTTGTTTTATGACATTGCAGATATCATTCACACATCTTTTCTCTTACCTTTAAAGTCAATTTTCATGTGCAACCGCATACTCTGCCCATGCTGTGGGCCCTGTGACGAGGTCACAGCCAGCCAAGCACACACAGCTCCATCAGGTTTGAAATAAGAATGTGTTAGAGGTCAAAAAGGGTGATATGTACTTCAGAAATCAGCTGAATCAAGCTCACAATGACAGTATTAGGAATGTCTCTAGTAAGTCTCTGGTCTGGACAGAAAACATTTCCTGGTAAAATAAAGCTAGATAGAGCTATTGGTCCTGCAAATGTTATAAATCTATGTTTTTTTAAAGTAGATTGAAACAATGGTAATAAAAGTTCAAAATATCGGATTCTGAGATTCATCTTTCTGTCCCCTGCCCTGATGTACTTCTGCATTTGCACAGTTTTTCTTCAAGCGACGAAACACGAGTTGTTTCTACATGTGCTCAGAGATTTAAAAGTGAAAAAAATCAAAATGAGCTTGCTGAGGTAACGCCGTCCCAGCCTTCTTGAGGTGAGACACAAAAGGCAGAGTGCTTGGTTCTGACCTAGTGCCCCACTGTGGGGAAAGCTTAGCACCAGCGTAGGTCAGGAAGGTGAGGGCTGTTAAGCTCAGCTCCAGCCCAGGGCCGACCTTGCCGCTGTCAGCCTTTCCAGGAAATTACAGCTGGGGCCAAAAAGCAGCTTCCACTCCCCCACTGCTCCTTGGTATGCACACTGCTGAGAAGTGTGTATGTGTTTCTGGCATGGATGGGATGTTTTCCCCTCACATCTGAAAATTACTCATTTAGTTATTCACAATAAGATATTACATCTCCAGAGCTGTTTCCTTGGATTCTTGAATGCATTCATTCTACTGGATTGGTAGAACACTCATCCCACTAAAGCTCATAGTTACCAACAGTAACTCATGCTCCATGCAGAAACAACAAAGTGAGCAGCAAGTGAACACTGAACATGCTAACATGAGGAATGTCAACATCTCACAATGTCGAGTTTGAGTCATGAGGTGGCAGAACTTCCTGGCTAACTGTGTTAGCGGTACAGCTGAAATAACTGCAATAGAGATGCAGTTAGTAAAGCTCTTCTGCTGGGAAGGAGTCCAGTGACGTTGATAGTTTTCAAAATAAAACTTTTTTCTTTCAAAATAAAATACTCCACAGACTGCAGTTAAGAGGAAACCTTAAAACTGAATGCAAGCCGCCACAAGCTGCACAGGAGAGACAGAAAAGACGGATGTGTGCCGCTCGCCGCGCGTTAGCAACTCCTGCTAGGAAATAAAAAGACATCAATGTTTTTAAAAATGGTACCCTCTTGAGCAATGTCCTGTTATCTTTTGGGAGACTCCCTTTGTTATTTCCAAATAATAGAGAAATAATTAGTGGAAAGTGCTTAGCAGTCTTGTCATGTCTCTGGGAATATCTGTTAACTTCAGTGGCGAGTTAGACTTTACCTTTTGTTTTAATTCTCTCCTCTGTTTCTCCATCTAAAAGGTTTTCTGCTGGCAGGGTCATGCTGGCTCCCCCTCTGCCTCGCTCTGCACCTCAAGCCTACTTCTTATCTGTGCTTTCCATGTTGAACGAGAACCCAGCAGCTTGGAGCTGTCTTTTGAAAAGTCTGATATAAAAACAGAAATGCTGAGAACAAAGACCAGCGTCTCTCTGTCCATTTGCCCTGTCAGATTCTAGAAGGTTTATGTCTGGGTCTGTTCATGCATCTGTCCTTCCTTCAGCTGATCACCCTCCATCATGTCTGCCCTGCTCTGTGGGACAAATGATGACAAATCTTATTTAAATAAAGACTTAAATCTTCTCTGAACACTTAATGTTCAGAGGATTCTCAGTGTTTTCTGAACACTTAGTGTTATTGCTATTGTTTGGTTTTACACAAAAGCATACACACAATGCAAACCATCAGCAGTGTGATCTACATGGGTAAACTACATTCCTCTGTGGTTAGTGGGGGAAACAAAGAAGCAAAATCAAGATGGAGAAGAAAAGGTTCTGATGATGAGAATAAACTCAACGTCAAGAAAAGCCAGCAGAAGGGAAAAGAGAGAAAAAAGTCTTTCAGTCTCTGTCTGGCTCTATGCTCCTGCGCCGTATCCCTGATGCCAGCAGGGTGAACAGGTGAACCGGTGATGGGCAGGACGATGACAATCCTCAAAGCTCCTCTGGACTCTGGAGAGGCATCTGGCAGTCCGTGATCTTTTCTTCTTCCTTTAACGTCCTTCTGCAGCACGCTACTGTGTTGATGGTCTGAACTCGTCCACACAGGCTCCACGAAGTAGAGAGGAGATGCTATTCATGTGTGACACGACTTCTTCATAGCAGTCATTCCACTCAGCCTGGCCTGCAGAACCCCCCAGCCTCCTCTTTTCTGTTAACATTGTTCAGGTTCAAACCGATGCTTCTCTCAGATTCTGGCCATAATCTGTGGAGATCCCGGTGGTTCTGACATCACGTCCGGGTGGAACGAGTCCAGTGGAAGTCAGTCACCATGTCAACATGACCTCGATGTCCCACCTCCAGCAAAACCCCTCAATAATTATATTTAACTTGTCCGGTTGGCAGGAGAGCTGACAGGCACTGTGTCCCTTGGGTCCGTGGAAACCATCAAATGAATAACTAATGGTTAAGTAAGTAAAGAAAACGATTAAATAATGTATTAGGTAAATAAATATAAATTAAGGCATCAAATTTTCAGCAAATTATCAGCAAATCCATCTGTCAACATGCACAACTTTTCCAGTTGCCAAGGGAGCTGAAAATCTCTGCGTCCATGTGCGTCGCCATGGTAAATGTGAAAGACTAATAGATGAGGGAAAGTGCAGATGGAAAACTCAGCAGAGAAACAAACAACAAAATAAAAGGGAAGTTACTAATTTGAAGAACAGATAGCATAAGAAAATAATTTGAAGAGCCAATCATAGTATGCAAATCTAGGCAGCAAACGGATTCAAGAACAAATACAAGCAGAAAGGAAGAAACAAAGTTCCAGCAAAATCGAGGACAGATAGAAATGACTGGAAGATAATGGGGGGAAATAAAACAATAAACAATGCATGATTCATTTTTTTCACTTTTTATTTTCTGTTTTCTTCTACCCTGATGTATTTTATATTGCTCTATTCTCCCTTTTCCCTTATTCGCAATAGTTCAACTTCCAACCTCTTCTCCACACCGCCTCCTTCTTAGACCCTTCTTCTCCTTCAATCGTTCCCTGCTGGCCCTTCACACCTTTCCTTCGTTTTCAGTTTCTACCATCCCCTACCTATATCCTAAAGCAGGAAGTAATATGATGGATGGAAAGCATCCTTCAGCTGGTCATCATGTTGGCATGCCTCATTTCAGCAGCCTTACTATAGATAGGGGGTTGCACGGTGCTGTTGATCTACAGGCAAGCAAATATGCTGAAGTGATTGGTTCTCAACAGAATCTAACCTGCACTGATGATGGAAAACAGCAGAAGAGGGAGAGAGAGCCTCATCTCGGTCCTGCCCTCCCCTAATTTGCATTGCGTGCTGAAACGCATGAATCGAGCCCATTAAGTGGGGGCCCATGCTGTGTTTTGCTTGTAAGCAAGGGAAGGGGGGCTGTCATATCTTTTGATTTGCTTGATACGAAAACAGTGGTGGCTTGCAATCAATGGAACCTGCAGTTTATTTGGGGTGAAATGAGATTTTTTTATTGGGATGTTTGCATCTCGATGCAATTTACCAGCTTTATTGTGGACGACCCAGGAGCATCTTTGCTTGATTTTACAGTGAATTTATCATGGGGCCGATGCAGGAGCTGAAACTAAATATGGTTATTTATTTACATGGAAGCAAATGGGCACACTTTGTTAGAATGTTCTGGCGATTGTCGGAATTAGAATCCCAGCTGGCTATATGTACAGAAGTCTGGTGTGCAGACAGCCAATCAGAATGAGACACACAAGATGGCTGTCAGCTGTATGGCAAAACCTGCATCTGGAAATATCGATTATGGGATTCAGAGGAAACCTGAAAGTGTTGTCTCACAAACTGCTCTTTAAAGAGTTTTGAGAAAAGTTCTAATAGTTTTTAGGCTTTCAAATGTAAAAATGAAGAGGGACGGGTTCAACAATTTGTGGAGCTTTGAAGCGTTTTTCATCTTGTTTGAAATAAAACACATTTAAAGATCAAGACATAAAGGATGGACTTGCACTCGTCATTATCAGTGGGTACCGTACTTTCAATATTGCAATAAAAGTTGATTTAAGCTGGACTGTAATGGTTGCCCTGTTTTATCACATCTCAGTCTAGTGTAGCAACAACCACTGCAATTTTACACACAATATGAGAGTTTGCTGTTATTGTCCTAGTCTCTGGATGCTAAGCACAGGGTTTCAGCTTGTGACCCATATATGGAGGCAGTCACAGGTTCGAATCCCAGCCTGTTGAAAGTTGCTGCATGTCTTCCCCCTTTTTCAACAACCTGCTTTCCTGTCGACTTACTGTCATTCAACGGCCACTAGAGCCAAAGAGTCCTAAAAACATTTCCTGCTACATGCATTGTTTTATGTTGAATATATTAATTATTTTTAGGTTTGATTAAACAACTCTATGATTTAAAGATTAAAACTGTTTTTGTTGGAGGAAACTGAAGTTATTTCCTGGAGAAAGAGCTGCAACAACTCCCCTCATAGCACAATGCCTGGTGTACAGGCAGGTTCAGCTAGGTGAGGAAG
>CADWAE010000139.1:0-14275 GCA_902982915.1 Phalloptychus januarius
GTAAATCATGATTTGGTCCCAAAAGTTTGTAAACAAGTCCCACCCATAGGCCTAGAGAAATACTCTGCTCCTATTAGAAACAATCAATCAGAACCAAGAGGAGAGAATTAGCTCTGTCAACCGCGTGCGTGCGTGTGTGCGTGTGTGTGTGTGTGTGTGTGTGTGTGTGTGTGCACAGAAAAACCATATAAGCTTTGGACAGGGGCCTGTAGTGCAGCACAGAGCGACGGTCCGTGTTTTTAAACAGCTGACTCTTCAGCCTCCATTAGGGGATCAGACCTAGGATGTCCGTTGACTTGAAGAGGTTGAAGGGGTTTCTGCAATTTGGATGATCCTGTCTGCCTCTGGGGACAGAAATGTCAAAGTTAATGATTAGCATTACTATTCTAAGGCAGAATACTTCCAGTTCTGAGAGAAGCAACACATTTAAACCACTTTAGTTAGAGTTTTAAAATACAGAAAAACTATTTGACTAATCTTTAGATTTTTTAATTATGAATCAAAGATTGTGATTTCCTTTAATGAAACAGTTTACTAATCCAGTAGGTGGTGTTATGACTCCATGCTTTATTAAGGTTGGAACATAAAAACCTTAAAATAAACCTTGTTTTAGGATGTTGGACTAGTTTCTATAAACACACATGAAAAGACTGAACCAAACATCTCTTAGATCAGATCCGTTCTAAGATGCTGTTGCATATAAACAAGTGAACAGCAAAGACAAATAAGTAAGTATCCTTTATGTGATCAAGAATAAAAATATTTCATTGACATTTAAAACACCTTTTCTAAGAGTGACCTCGCCAAGACAGCAGCATAAAAGATGCAACAAATCTGAAATTCAAGACTAAATACATGAAATGCATAACCAAGAGAAATCCAATGATAACATATTAGGGCAGTTAAAGGAGGCAAGGGAACTGAACTCTCTGTCCTTCAGAACTGATTTAATTATCCAGAGATTATAATTTAAATCCTTCTGCAATTTATTCTTGGTGGCAGGTGCAGAAAATTTAAAAGCCTATTTCCTTGGTTAAGTTCTGACTTTTGTGACCTGCATGCTGAGCCTGCAGTTTCAGCCATTATGTCCCGAGACTGCAGGCTGTAGTGGCATAAGTATGTCGGACGATGCCCAAAGATGCATTTACAGATAAGAATCGGCAAGTGAGAAAGTTTGTGGTCAGTCAAAGAGGGACATTTTGACGTAGCCTACAAAGTGTAGAGATGTATTCGATCACCATGAAACCCAGGGAACAAAGTTAACCCTAAACATCAAACCTACAGACTGAAATGAGTTAGAATGAGGCAAGATTTATGATGTATTACATAGATGGACTTACCTTCTTTAGGCATAGCACACCACCAATGATGGCAGGTACACCAACACCAATGCTAATGGCAACAATAAGAATAATGTGGTCTGAAAAAGAGAAAACAAAGAGCATAAAACAATGGATTCAATAATATTTGTTTTGATTCAAAGGGTGACTCAAACAAATCAAGCAAGTTACACCGAGTCCTGATAAAAACCTACTTATTGGATACAGTTATGCTAAACCAGAAACATGTCTAAACATTTGGAGACGTCTGGAGTTTAACATCCCAGTTCTAATTTGTTCTGTAAACTTCTGTTGATGTATATGAAGCTGCTCCACTTCCTGATGTTACTAAGCAACAGATTAAACAAAAATGCTCCTTACTACTCAGTCTTACCTTCAGATCTCAAAAAGGGCTGGATGTCTTCCTTGTTTTGGGTCGAGCTGACCTGGTTGCTATGGTTACAGATGATTGATTCATTTGACTGGTAGAGCCTGAGGGAAGCCCCAGATTTAGTGACCTTTGACCTCTCTCCTCCCTCCAGACGGTAGGATTTATCGACCCATATTAAAGTGCCGTTGATCTCGTCGTCCTCCGTTCTGCAGGTCACTTTAAGGCAATAGGGGGATTTTGAAATGACATCGACCTTCAGCTCGACTGGAGACACTGGATCTGATGAGGAAGAGCAGATGAGAGAAACTTTAAAGACATTAGAGCAAAGTGAAATCTAATACTGCTGTTCTACAGACTACAGGTACTTAGGTTTTCATTTCTAAGCTGTTCTTCATAATGTGCATACCTTAAATGCAGAAAATCTTACCTTGAAAAGTGACGTTGTAATTTACCATTTTAGATTTATCTCCTGTCACCCGTGCAGAATAAACTCCAGAGTCTGATGTCTGTGGACTTGGAAATATCAGTGATGCTGGGCAAGAAGGCTCCACATTTCCAGTGAAATTCGTCTTCGGTTTTGGATCTCCATCTCTACATGTTCCTATTGTTATACTTAAATTATAGAGCAAGGAAACCACAAAATCTTTGGAAAGGCCATCTGCCTGGAAATTGATCAATGATCTCACTCCAGTTGGCAGAAATAGTTGGATAATATCAGTGGAACCTGTTGAAACAACAAATTAATTTTAGACAAAACAGAAAGCACAACCAAATTACCAAATCCAATGGAAAAGTGTTCCTTCCCTTACAGATTTGTTCTGCTTTTATTTTTCAGTCAAACTTTAATGTTTCAGTTTATAACATTAATTTTATTGTCAGACAAAAAGAAGCCTGGCTGTGAAATGATGATTTTATTTAATAAAGTTCTGAAAATGAACCTGATCCAGTGCAAAATAGTAATTCCTCATTAACATAACTAGTTTCCCATCCTTGGTGGCAAAAATGGCTTTAAGCATTTGCAATAATTGCGGATGTCTGTTTTCTGTCAATGTGGACAGATTCTGGTTCCCTCCTGGTTTAATTCAGCCACATTTGATTAGTTTTTTCAAGCATTAACAGCCTGTTTAATATCATCCTGCAGTATCTCAATCAAGATATGATCTATACAGTAGATCAATCTATCATTGTCCCACAAAGGAAAAATACAGCATCAGGTTCACACAAAAAAGTTATTATAATGTTAAAAACAATATATAAAAATACGATTTACAATAATAGTAATAATAATATACTGTCAAAGACTAACAGAAATCACATTTAATGGCTTGACCACTCAAACAACCTCATTTAGTTTATTTTTTTAACTAAAGATGTGGACTGACTTGTGTGTCCTGCTGCATAACTTCAGCAAGCTTGATTTAAAATCCCAAACTGAAGGCCAGTATGAATAGATTATTTATAGATTAACATATTTTCATGTGCTTGCTTGTTCAGTCTTATTGAATTACTTACTTAGGCCTATATGTATATAATAAACTTTATCTCTTATGCTTATATTTCTATTGTTAATATTTAAGGCTTTAGATGGAGTAGCTTGTCCACTAATAAGCAATTTCCCCAAATCAATAAATAAATAAATAAAAATCAATAATTCTATTCTATTTAGTTTTTGCTTTGTTTCTTTTTTTGTCGTTAAATGCGAGGGAAGTGAGTGTTATATTCCTTTTCTCCATTTGTGGACAACTGCTCTCACTGCGGACCACTCGTCTCTCAATGCAATAACAGCTGCTTTGCAAATCTTTCCAGGCTGATAGATATAAGTCGCTGCATTTCTATTCACCTTAAGAAAATAAAATAAGATTTAAAAAGTTGCGCAAATTGAATGTAAGAAAACTAATTTGCTTAATGGAAACTTGCCAATTTTGAAAACAAAAAACACACAAAAGTATTTAATTCCTGTGTACAAACAGCTGATTTCAGAAACTGAACTGTGAGCTTAAATAAGTTAAATTATTTTTAATGTTACCTTGAATTTGCTCAAACCAGAACAGAAGAAGCAGTGAGATGAATTTCATCTTGACCCGTAGAAGTCCGACTGCCCTGGAAAATTAAAAGACATGTCTGATGAGATGGAAATATTTTTTCACCTAAACAACCAACAGATAAAACGATAAGAAAGTAAATGCAACATTTGTATGCCTAATATACCTATGCTGAATTCAGATTTATGAACCAGTTTAAATTAGATCCTGATTAGACTGAAGTCCACAGTTAAACCCGGTAAGTTAATATAAGAGGAGACGCATTTTAATTTCTGAGCCTGCCAATGTCTGCATCTCCTGTCTACATAATGACACATATCTTACTTATATTGTATGAAAAAAATGCAAAAGTGGCCACTTTCAAGAGTAAATCTTATATACAACATACAAAACATACTGAAGACGATATAAGGCTTTTTTTTTTTAATGTTTTTTCTACTTTTCCATATGGATATATTTGCATCCCCTGTTTTTCAGCTCAAAATGTGTCTGAGATATAAGTCACCCCGATATCTCAGAGGATACCAGGGTCATTATGTAGAAAACACAAAAAATGTAGAAAACTTCATTTAACACATTACCATCCAATATTTTCACATTGCAGGGCATGCATGTTCTAGCAAGGGACATTTGGAGGCTGTTGTTGACCTTCCTCATCTAGTGTCACTGGACTATTTGACTTTATACCTTCACAACAAAGGGTACAACAGCAGAAATTATTCATAAAGAATAATCTCCTCCAAGCATTCACAAATAAAGAGTGAAATAACTTTTTCCACATAATTACACTTGTTCTATGAACTGCTATGAGTTTCATAGCAATAGGATAAAATTTAGGGAAAATAGATAGGGCATGCAAATACTAATAATTTGCTTTGCCAAAAAATGCACCCCCTGCTAACACGGAGAAATAAAGAGTTAAAGGGGATTTCACCTTTTCTACATAATCACACTTGCTCTCTGAGCTACTAGTATAAGTGTCATATCAACAGGACAATAGACAGGGGATGCAGATATTGGCAGCCTCAGAATTAGATACACAGAGAGTCTAGAGCAGTGGTGTCCAAAGTGGGTCCTGGTGGGCCCGGCATCCTGCAAGTTTAGTTCTCTCCCTGGTTTAACGCACCTGGATCAAATGATGGCTCATTAGAAGGTCTGAGAAGAACATTGACAAGCTGAAAAAGTTGTTATAACAGCCCTCGAGAACCCACTTTGGGCAGCCCTGGTCTAGAGCGATGAGCGTTCCCGCTATAGCGGCATGCTTTTCTCGGCATAACACCGGACTAAACTGGTGTGGTCTGGTAGCATTCCTGTGCTGCACGACAAAAATGCTAACAGTTAGCCAAACTGCGGTTGCTCCGTTGGACAGTTAGCTACAGTTCAACGGAGGCTAACTGTTAGCTAACTTGATAACAATGATCCAGAGAGGCGCAAACCGTACCCACGATTTCTGTAATCCTTCGCGCAGATTTGTGTCCCCGATTTCCTAAACTGAGGAAAAGGCACACAACACCGGCGTTTTTCCCATGTCAACACAGCATGCAGGAAATTGGCGTGAGAGAGAAGCGGATTTCTCCGCCCACTTTAAAGTTACAGTACTCTATTTATGCCAGTCACATTCCAGATACATAAAAAATTGTTTTGACTAGATCCTGAATAGTAAAATGGTAATCCAATTTGGTAAATCAATTAATATGTGTTGCATGGCCAACATCAAGCGATAGAGCATGAATCTGGTTATGGACAAATTATTCAAACATTTTTTATATTCTTTATTTACAATAAACCTTTTCATCAAAATAGGATTTGGTAAAATGGACCTCTATTGATTGTTGGTGGTGATGAATCCACAGTGGATCGCAGAGGATGAATCAGAGGAGAAGTAGCCATTGTGTGGCACAAAAAGATGGATCCAGTTCTTGTAATTTCTGGGACAATTTATCGCCCAGCAAAATTTGTTCTACAAGTTTATCTATAATAATAACTCTTAGAAGAATCTAAATTAATTAGTTATAACATTTAATTTCCCTTATTTAACCCTTCATTTTGAGGCATTTTGAAAGAAATTTTGATTAGCAAAATTAACAGTTCTAGTTATCTCCAATTTAGTTTTAATTGGTCATTATTTGTTTTGAAGATGTATGCATTCATTAGTCAAACCTATGCATCACCTACAAATATTGTAATTTATGATATCTGTCTTTGGAATTATAGTCAGAACAAAAGTATCAAACTTGACTAATTGTGTATGTTAATTTAAGACGTCTGTAATTTATGTGTGGTGAACCCGATTTTATTTTAAAATGGCCTGCCACAAACTCCTGCATTACATTGGTAGCTGGAACCACTTATACATCACAGAAGTCGGTTCCTAATCAATACAAAAGCATGTGGACATAGACACCCATACAAAACAAGGTGGAAAAGACACGCTCCTCCCTCCGAAGGCAGGGATGTCACGCTCCTCCCTCCGAAGGCAGGGACTTCCCTTTTCCACCATGTGCTGTTGTTTTGTATTGGTTCTGTCGAAGGAGACGCGCATCGGATGCGTTTCTGTTGCGAGCAAAGCACATTTTACTGGAGAGATTCACTTTAATGCCTCGCTTTCATTTCCCACACCGATTCCGCCCAGAAACTCTGGAATTAATGGGATTAGCATTTTTCGGAATGAAAGTCGCAATGGATAGTCAGCTATTTATCTAAATTATTAAAATTTGTAGACTAAAGTAAATTATTCAAAAGTGAACATTCTTAATTCTTGTTAAATTAAGAATGTTGCAGATTGTTTATGGATGTTTGTCTGTTTTGATTAGCACTGTTGGTGGTTTATATTTTTTGTTTAATCGTATTTACACTTTGTAATGTTTGTTTATTTTGTATGTACCTCATGGGCTGCCATAGTTAATAAGATCAGGCCTATAAAAGTTGGCAAAATTACTTTACCAATGAATGACTTTAACAACTGCCAAGATGTGTTTGGCACAAAGAAATCAAGGCTTGGTGTTCTCCGGTGAAAGCAGCGAACTTTTTGCGTGACGGAAGTGGGTGTGGCGCATCAAAAGAAAATAAAGTTCTGAAAATCACTCGGCGAGACTGCGCAATCTATTTCAATATTAGTTTTTAAGATCGTTGCTATCCATCCTGGTAATGGTAATGGACATGTGCACGCCCATGCATGCCCATACATGGGCATGTGCACGCCCATGCATGCCCATACATGGGCGGGCACGCACCGCTGGCCCGGAACACCGGGCTGGCGGTGTAATAAACTGGCTCAGATCCTGATTCCAGTGTGACGTTATTAAGCCTTTTGACAACTATTCCATTAGCACTGATAATAACCATGCTGTGGCTGAACATACAGACATGAAGTGAGGGTAAAACAGGAATATCTTACCTTTGGCTCATGACTTCGAACTCCCTCCGCTCGAAATGAGCTGAATGAAGAAATAAAACGCCGCGCGAGGGGAATGGAGACCAAGCGCAAGCCTAGAAGTGACTTGGAATTTAATGGAGACGCTGCAATAATGTAAAAAGTTCGATAGCGGACAACTTGTCTGCGGGCAGGTTGAGATTGAGCCGCGTTCAGCACCTCCCACTACTTCATTCAGCTGTTCCGGTCTACTACTGCTGCTTCCGGTGTTGTGCGAAATCGTGCTCCCCAGTGAAAATCTGTTCCCCTGCGTCGGGAGGTGCATTGCAGCCAGAGAGGCGGATCTGACCATTTCCACGGCGCTTCTGATCGATTTCTCGGTAAAACAGCTCATATAATCATGTCAAGATTGTAACATTCAGTTTAATCGGCAGCTGCTGTTTAAAAAAGAAGCAATAATAAATGAGTAAAATGAATAAATAAACGCGATCTTGTGTGGAAGTCTTTTTACGCTGTTTGCTGTTATTATAAACGCAGAGAATCGATCTTTCTCCAACTTTATAACTTAAGCCTGACAAATAAAAGTCAGTGACCAAACACACATTTCCAACACGTAGTGATTTTATAATTTTGTATTCCTGATATAAGAGGAGTGAAACTGGCTGATAGAGGCTCCAACTATTAAGACTTCCTGAGAAGAAGAGACTGGAGACTTTCTACTAAATCTCTTTCTAATGTAAAATATGACAGATTAGTGGATTAAGGACATTTCTAGTATAGTACATACTATCACACATAACAATTTTTGAGAATTAGAAAACAGTTTCTCTTTATTTCCCAAAGTGATGGGAGAGAATGGATATTTCAGCTGCCTGAAATAATCTGTTCCCCCTTCATAAAATTGGAACAAAATAATTTACCTGCAAGTCTTTAACTATGTTTATTCCTTTCATCATCAGCAATAAATACTGTAAGTTTGATAACATTTGCTCTTTATTTGCCAAAGTTATGAGGGGGGAACCAGATATTTTAGCCACCTACAATAATCTGTTCCCCCTCCATAAAATGGGAACAAATGAATATACCTTCAAGTCTATAGCTGTGCTTTTGAAACATTTGTTCCTAATTTCACAAAGGGGCCTTGGGATTTAAACTATTTTTTCATAGCTACCATATGTTAAAGTCTTGAAAGGATAAATATCAAACATAGTTTTCAAAATGTAATTTATTAACTCTATACAACATACGTAAGCTAGCACACCACAACAAACTGAGGAACCTAAGACAAACACGCAAAGCACTGACAACTTTTTTCAATTGGTGGGCTTCCGACACGCCTGATGGAACCACCTCAGGCTCACGTCACACTGGATCTAGGAAAGAAACACATCCACACATGTACAATCGTATGTATATGTGTATAAATATGTTTAGATTCCCTTCTATATATATACATATGTGGATGTTTTTATACTTTTGTTGTTAACAGATTACCTAAAAGACTTGTGCCACTTCTGTGAAGAGACGGAAAGTGACACGGTCATGAACTGGGTAAGACTTTTTTTTATTTAAAGAGTTAGTGTTAGCAAGTTAAATGAAGAGGAAAAGTTTTATATAATTTTATCCTGCGTAAAAAAGCTTTGATATGATCATCCAGCAGTTGGAATAGAAGGGAATCTAAAATGATTGATTGAATATTGTAATTGTAAAGACATATTTTTCTAAAAAAAAGTATAAAATTAGGGAAAAGATGTAGGTGACTAAAATATCTGGTTCCCCCCTCATAACTTTGGCAAATAAAGAGCAAATGTTATCAAACTTACAATATTTATTGTTGATGATAAAAGGAATAAACATAGTTAAAGACTTGCAGGTAAATTATTTTGTTCCCATTTTATGAAGGGGGAACAGATTATTTCAGGCAGCTGAAATATCCATTCTCTCCTCTCTTCCCCCATCACTTTGGGAAATAAAGAGAAACTGTTTTCTAATTCTCAAAAATTGTTATGTGTGATAGTATGTACTATACTAGAAATGTCCTTAATCCACTAATCTGTCATATTTTACATTAGAAGAGATTTTGCAGAAAGTCTCTTCTCTTCTCAGGAAGTCTTTTAGTTGAGCCTCTATCAGCCAGTTTCCCTCCTCTTATATCAGGAATAAAAATAATAAAAATACTTGTTGGAAATGTGACTTTATTTGTCAGGTTATAAAGTTGGAGAAAATAGATTTTCGTTATAATAACAGCAAACGCGTAAAAAGACTTCCCAAGATCGCGTTTATTTATTCATTTTCTTTATTATTGCTTCTTTTAACAGCAGCTGCCGTTAACTGAAGTAACAATCTTGGCATGATTGTAGAGCTGTTTTACAGAAAATCGATCAGAAGCGCCGTGGAAATGGTCAGATCCGCCGGACTCGCCTCTCTGGCAGCAATGCGCGCTCCCGACGCAGGGGGAACAGATTTTCACGGGGGAGCACGTTTTCGCACAACAGCGGTCTGTGTTCCTAAACCCGCTGATTTAGTGTGACCCACACTGTCATATAGTAATAAACAGGCGCAGATCCTAATTCTATTAACTATTCCATTAGCACTGAAAATAACCATGCTGTGGTTGAACATACAAATGAGCTGAATGAAGACCACAGCGCTCTGTGACACAACCTCCACTAACTTCATTCAGCTATCTTTACCACGCCTCCTTCTGACGTTTCCCGGTCGTCATTTGTCATTGGTCGTCTCAAGTTCATTGGTCGCCAAAGTTCAGGTCTCAGCTTCAAGTTCAGCCCTTCAACTATGCAAATTGTGATCACTTGCAGAACTGCTCAGATAATTTAGTCAAGTACCAATTCTACAATATAAATAATAAACATTAAAGTACTGGGTGTAAATAAAATACTCTTTACAGTATCAGAGTGGATAAAGGCTGAAAGCAGAGTCTGGTGGACCGCTTTGTGTCTGGGGAAACGATCATCTCATGTTTAAAAGTGAACAAAGGAGATGTTTTTGTTTTATACTATTACTTTAAAAAAATTTTAAAAGTTTAAATTACTTTGAGCACATTTTCACAAATTTAAACATGTCAACATTCATTGCTTTAAGTTTATTAAATTTTTAACGGGTCATAACGCATCTTCTTTTCAAAAGGATATTTTTGTTTTTTAGATGGTGAAAGGTTTCCCCCTTTGTTTTAAGGTGTTTCCCGTCTCTCCAACATTATAAAATTTTACAGAATGACCCGTCTGCAGAATCTTTTCAGGATTCTGTTTTCTGGGGTATGCTTAACAGATTCAGCCTGGTTCACCAACTCACAATTTTAAGTCCAAGACCAAAAAATGTTTATTTACAGACATATACAGTAACCGTGCCTTTTTTCCCTTTATTTTCCTTGGGGAGATTTAAAAAATTCTGCTTTAAAAAAAAAAAAATACCCAAAAAGTGAACAAATTTGGTGGCAAAAACTTCCAGTTATGCAAAAAAAAAAAAAGGAAAAAAAAGTGGATCATGTACGTAGGAAGTCAAGGAAAAGTTTTAAAAAATGTTCATCCCGAGGACTCGAAGCAAATAGAACGGTCGCGTCACAGCCCTCTCCCACAGTAGTATCGAAAACTCCCCGTTCAAAACTCGTTAATTTTAACTCGACAAAATAACTTATAAACGGGAGGAGAAACACGTCGAGCCATAAAGAATCGATAAAGATGCCTAAAACTCAGGATAAAGGTGCTCCGGCCGCGAAAGCTAACGCGCTCGAATCAAGCTAATGACAACGTGGCTGGTGCGGGAGCTCAGAGCGCTGGAACGAACATGGACTCGGAAGGAATACTTAAGGCTATTGACGATTTGAAGACTGTTTTGAAAGTGGATAATGCAAAGCTACAACAGAACATCGACCACCTGGGACATGAGATCAACGGTAAGCTGGACAGTATTGCCACTGATGTGCAGGGCTTAGCAGAGCGAATCGACGAGGCGGAGGCCCGCGTTCACCAAGTGGAGAAATGGGCAAAGGAGGCAACCGAGGCGCTGTGCTTCTGCATCGAACAACAGAGGAAAACTCAGCTTAAAGTGCTTGATTTAGAGTCCCGTTCCAGAAGAAACAATGTACGTGTATTCGGGGTGCCAGAAGGCCAGGAGGGGAACTCCACCACACAGTATATTGAGACGCTTCTGAGAAGTCAGCTACAAATACCGGAGGACGTTGACTTGAAAATACAGCGCGCACATCGCACTCTGGCAAGCAAGCCCCCACCGGACTCACCACCGAGGGCCATTATTGTCAACTTTCTGGAATTTTCCACAAAAGAAAATATCTTAAGAGAAGTGTGGAAAAAAGGCAAGATCCAGGTGAGCTCTTCAAATATTCACTTCGACCACGATTATGCACCTGAGATAGTGAAGAAGCGCAGAGAATATATCGCTATCAAGAAAGTGCTCAAGATAAAAGGCATTCGCTTTCAAACACCGTTTACCAACATAAGGATCCACTGGGAATCAGGAACCCGCACATATTCCAGCGCCTGGGAAGCCTATAACGAGCTGAAGAGACGCGGAATCCAGGTGGAGGAACCGGCGGCAGCTGACGGTGGTCCCGGAGCGGAGTCGTGTCTTCGGGAGCTGCTGTGCTGGCAGCCGGCGAATAACAGCGGTGGCGCTGACAGCGAAAAACAAACTGCAGGATTTCCAGCGGAACATGTCCGAGTGAAAAGGGCAGAACTTGACACAACGCAACATTATGGGCTCTGGTTTTTTTTCGTGGGAGAGGCCACTGTTTTCTTTTTCACTTTGGACTATTAGGATGGACTGGTTTTTTCCTAAAGGAGCCATTACTGTCCTTTCGGGCCCTCTCATCTTGAGAGGTTTAACCCTCGACTTGCCAACGGGGTCATGAGCGAGAAGAGGGAGTTTCTCCTCATCTTGGAAGTCAGTTTGGTTTTGTTTTGCTTTGTTGCTGTTCATGTTCTGGTTTCGGGGGCCAAATCAGTCAAGGTAACTTTTTATATCAATGTCATATAATTTGAAAATTGCTTCCTTGAATGTAAATGGGTTGAGTAGTCCAGTGAAAAGAAAGAGGGTCTTAGCCAAATTGAAAAAAGATGGGATACAAATCGCTCTTTTACAAGAGACACACGTGTCTAAACAAGAACATGACAAATTTAAGTCATTTGGTTACTCAAACACGTTTTATAGCTCTTGTAGAAATAGTAGAAAGAGGGGGGTGATCACCCTAATTCTAATTCACTCAACTTTGAATTGATATCTAGAGGGGGGACAAAGAGGGCAGATTTGTTATTATAAAGGGAGGTTTGATAACGTTGTTGTCACAATTGTTAATATATATGTACCACCAGAGAGTGACAGAACTTTCTTAAAAACGGTTTCACACCATTGTCTCATTTAGTGAAGGAGTTCTGGTTTGCGCTGGAGATTGGAACACAATCCCTAACTGAATTTAGTCAACTGTCAGGCTACAATCTAAACAAAACAAAAACACAAGTTCTGACAATCAACTATTCTCCTAGTAAACTTATAAGAAAGATCTATGGACTTAAATGGGATGCCAAAAAGCTAAAATACCTGGGAGTGTTTATATCCCGAGATTTGGACGAGTTATTTAGTTTGAACTTTGGTAAACTTACTGAAATCATACAAAAAGATTTGGCAGTCTGGACAAGGTTACTGTTGGATTTCACAGCTAGAATGGAAATAGTGAGGATGAATCTGCTCCCTCAATTTTTATATCTTTTCATGTCATTGCCTATTAGAATATCAAACACACACTTCCATGCCTGGGATAGGCTGATCTCGAGATTTATTTGGTCCGGGACCAGACCAAGAATAAAATTTAAAACACTCCAAATTAATAGAGACCAGGGGGGTCTGGCCCTACCAAATTTGAGGGAATACTACTACGCTGCTCAAATGAGATTTATGGTCTGCTGGTGCTCCCCGGAAATGGAGCCTGGATGGAAACAGATTGAACTTAAGCAGGGCGGGGTCCAACCCCAAACACGTCTGGGAGGTAAAATAGTTTTGGACCAAAGTGGGAATCGTATAGTTGAAGACACATTGTTAATCTGGAAAGAAATAGTCGACAAGTACAAATTGGCAGATGTCATTGGACTCCTGATGTGGCCCTCTTGTAACCCAAACTTTCGGCCAGGAGAATTAGACTCTTCCTTCTTGGACTGGAAAGATAGAGGCCTTGTAGCTTTGTGTCAGTTTGTAGAAGGTAACACTTTTAAAACATTTGAGCAACTGAAAAGGGATTATAAACTTGAGAACAGGGACTTATTTAAATACTTTCAGGTCAGACACTTCTACAATACCAAAATGAAAAGGTGTCCTCCAGAAGGTGATGCTATTGTGCAAATTTTCACAAATGCCTATACTAACCGCCCAAATAAAACTGTTTCCAGACTATATAAGGGGTTGCAGAAACATAATGAAAATAATACCTTGAATATTAAGTCAAAATGGGAAAAGGAATTGGGAGTAAAGATTACAGATGGTGATTGGCTTTCAATGTGTGAGACACAACAGACATCTACCAGTTCTATAAGATGGAAGGAATTCGGATGGAAGTGCTTAATTAGATACTTTATTACACCTCAAATTATTAGTAGACAGAGAGGAGTAGAGCAGCAATGTTGGAGACAATGTGGACATCAGAATGTCAATCACTCTCATGTATTTTGGTCCTGCCCTAAGATGGCACTCTACTGGCATGGAATCTGCCAGACTATCGGAATCATTTTGGGGTATGCCATCCCCAAAGACCCCCAAATTTTTCTGCTGGGGCTGTTATGTGGAGAAGTGTTTCAAAAAGAAGATGAATATCTTTTTAAAATTTTATCAATTGCAAGCAAAAAGCTATTACACGGTCTTGGCTAAAGAAACTCCCTCCCCAGCTGGACCATTGGCGGGAGGTTGTGGAGGAAATTCACTCTATGGAAAAATTGACGTATTTTTTACATATAAAAGGACATTTTTATAACAAACGCTGGTCTAAATGGCTGGCATACAGGAGCAAGGAAGCGTAACTATGTGTAATGTAATGTTCTTTTTCATTCAAGTAATGAATCAGTGCCCCATGTTCTGTGTATTGTATGTTTCATTGTAATAATGAAAAATGTTAAATAAAGAGTTAAAA
>CADWAE010000141.1:0-49370 GCA_902982915.1 Phalloptychus januarius
GTGGATCAGTGATCCTGCAGAGTCCTGTCCTCCCTGTGATGGAGGGAGATGACGTCACTCTGAGCTGCAGAGCAAAGAATCCAGCCCACAACCTCCCAGCTGCTTTCTATAAAGATGGCTCCTCCATTGGTAATGAAGCTACAGGAAACCTGACCCTCAACCCGGTGAAGAGATCTGATGAAGGCCTCTATAAATGTAGCATCAGCCAACATGGAGAGTCTCCATCCAGCTGGATCTCTGTCTCAGGTCAGCAGCTTCTCTGTCTGCTTCAACCTTCATCAGGAGACAAGAAATAAATGATGACCTTTGACTCCTTTCAGAGAGAATCACCTCCACTCCTCCACCTTCCTCCATCTTTCCTCCTCCTGGTTCATCTTTTCCCACCACCACAGTCGTTGCTGCCATTTTTATCTTCCTGGTTTTGCTCTCATTGATTCTTCTGGTTCTTCTGGTGAGACGATGTTTCTGCAGTAAATCTGAAGGTGAACTTTGAATATTGTTTTTCTCAGTCATTTTTAACAGACATGCATTTTAACTTTTTTTTGCAGATTTTGCTTTTTCAATATCTGCAAACTGATTTAATGACAGTAACTCTGATGACCTCTGCTGGTTGTTCTGTTTATTTCAGCTGAAGACGAAAAAGATGAAGAAAAGGAAATGAGAGAACTGAAAACCTTCATTAATCAGCTGCAGCCAATCAGAAGCAGCAGAGGTAAAAAGGCTAACATCTCTGTGGTCGTCCAGCTTCCTGTTATTAAAGGAAACATGCAGGTCAAACTGGAGCTGCTCCAGAGAACTGGGAGTTTAAACTGGTTTCCAGTTGGAGCAGCAGACAGAAGGAACATCCAGCCTCCATCAGGCAGTCTGCAGTTTGATTAGGAAGCTGATAACACCCTTCCTGCAGCTCAGAGTGGATCAGAGCTGCACTAACCTGACTGTTTGTGCTGCAGGAACCTCTACATGTGTCCTCTACTCAGCGCTGAGGACAGACGTCCATCAGGGACAGATCGTCTGCAGAGCCACAGCGCCTCCGTCTGCAATCTGAGGAAATCTGGTCCAAATCTTCTCTTCCAGCTCCAGAAAGCTCAGCACAGAGTTCTGGAGCTGCTTTCCAAGCCTTTAACATCTGGTCCACAGCATGAAACCCGGTTCTGGTTCATCACTCTGATCCTCCCAGACTTTCTCTGTCAGGAGGTCAAAGGTCACAACATCTGACTGGAGGGTTTAGAAGCAACCGATGAGTTTCTGGTGAATTATTCTCCTCCTGGAGCGACAACCACTCATCACGTGACTCCATAAACACGCCTGACATGTAATTCGTGCTGCCACCTGGTGACATTAACCTGGTACTACAGTCATAATATTTCAGCTTAAAACAGGAGGACAGACTTTGGACATTTCTGTCCAAAGTCTGTCCTAAACAAAGACAGACTTTTATCTTTTTATCTGCTTTTATCAATTAAATTAGTCAGAAAGAAGAATCATCAGTAAAATGTATATTTACAGTAAAGACATTTGCTGTAAATGTTCCATTCTGTCTTTTGATGCAACATAAAAGTGGCTCTATTTTTGCATCAAAATGTACAAAATAGAACCACAGTAAATTCAGTAAAAAATATGGTTTTGTAAATATCTTCATAAAGTACAACATTTTAAAATATAAACTTCAAATATCCATGTATTTTTTTTCCTCCAGCTTCCTTTTCTTCCATGTATTTTTTTCAAATATTGGATTCATTAATGAAATTTTAGGATTATTTGTAATGTAGAAACATAATGAAATGTTTGAAAAAAGTGAACCTGAGTTACTTATGCAGAATCAAAGATCCTCTACTGCACCATTAAATAAAACAATTATCCACACTCTTCTTGTACTGTATTTATAATGTTAAATAAAATGATAATAAAACCTGTTTCAGTGTGAAGAGAAGCAAGCAAAGTCAGAACAACAGACTTGAGTCCTATTGTTCAGGATAAGGAATTGTTCAAAAGAATCAGATCGTTTGTTCATCACATCACTGATTTTAAAATTGTTGTCCAATTATTGAAACCTGAGAGACTTTAGCATGATGATAAAAATGATTCTATATAACCGGTTCATGCGTCCAGCCACATGCCTCACATGTTCATGTGTTCATGAACATGAACTGGTTTCACTCACCAACATTCAGCTGGAAAACCTTACAAAACCTCTTCAGACTAAATGTGAGTTCAGAGTAAACAAACATGGCCGACTTGGAAGAAGGTCATTCAGGATGTAACCATGACGATGAGGACTGGACAAAAGGCCTCCTTCATGTTCTGCATAGTTTCTGGTTCTCAGTAGTTCTATCAGAACCTGGAAGGAACTCAGAACTTCAAACTGACTGAGTTCTCCTTCATGTCTCTGATCTTCCTCAGGGTTCATGCTGCCCACATGAAGAGTTGTGCTTTAAAATAAAACCCAACGCCTGCAAAGGTCTTAAATGGTTGTCGTTTCTCTCCAATTCTTCTGCTACAGTCTTTTGAGCCTGGTTGTAAGAGTCAGTTATGTACTTCAGCTTTTTATGTAAACTGGCTCAATGCAACAGTTGGACTTGTCCTGTGAGAGAGACGCCCACAAAGCCACAAAGACAAAAAACCAACAGAGCAGCCAGTCATGCTGCGTCCATGTCAACATGGCCGCTGCTAGACCAGACAGGTGGAAACTCTGACGCCCCGTTTGCACCAGCTGCTGGTTGTTTGTGGTGAAATCGGTTGAGACCAGTTTCAGTGAAAACGTCAGTGGAACCATCAGCAGCTGGTTTCTGTGGCTCAGATGAGACGGACAGGCTGTGCTAACTGAAGACAGGCTGCAGGCTGCAGACCACCGAGCTGACATGCAGGAAACATGCAGACCACCGAGCTGACAGGGAAACCACAAGCTGCTGACTCTGAACACTACAGACACAAAGTAACAGGAAAACTCAACATGGAGTTAGAGAAACGACACAAACAAAGCATGAAGCTAAATAACTTCATCTATTTTAATGAAGAAACCAGATCAACAAGGACAAAAGGTTCTGATGTCACACACACTAATTACAGTCATTGGTCTATGTTTAAATGTTTCCTCAGATTGACATTGATCTGAATTTTCCTCCTGCAGTGAAACTCAAAGAGGATATTTGATCAGTCCAAGCAAACAGAAACATGGAGTTCCTCAGGGATGTGTCATCGCTGCTCTGCTTGTTCAGATTTAGAAAAGTATTTGTTTTTTTATTAAGGCACATTGATATGTGGTGACAGCAGTGATGATATAATAATTCAGATCATCCAATCTTTATTCATCCAGGGTGGAGGAAGTCATAACCACTGAGCTTTGCAGATTGTTTCCTGCAGGTTTAATAAGGAAAGAATTAGAAACATAATAGGATTTTAAATGTCAGAGCATCTTTACTAGATCATTAATTGGTTAATGTATGAACTGAGTGAATGATTCAAAGTGTTACCTTTGTCTCTGTGTCGATGTAAAGAAACCAGCAGCAGAGTGGAGATGAAGTACGGACAAAACACGACCAGGTGGATGAAAACTAGAAGACCCACAGAGGAAGGAGAAGAAGGAGGAGTCGAGTTTGGAGAGGCAGCAGCTGCTGTTGATGTGAACAGATTCACAGATGAGGATGAAGCTGCTGGATCACATGGAGGGAGAATTAAAGTCATTCAGGAGACGGAGGATGATATGAGAGACCTGAGAGCTCCTCACCTGGAGCAGACCTGCTGCTGGGTGGAGAGGAGGTGATGGGTTTCTCTAAAATGAAACTATTTGTTACCATGGTGATGCTCACAAGTTCAAATCAAAGCCCAGAGAAGTTCCTGACCTGAGACAGAGATCCAGCTGGATGGAGACTCTCCATGTTGGCTGATGCTACATTTATAGAGGCCTTCATCAGATCTCTTCACCGGGTTGAGGGTCAGGTTTCCTGTAGCTTCATTACCAATGGAGGAGCCATCTTTATAGAAAGCAGCTGGGAGGTTGTGGGCTGGATTCTTTGCTCTGCAGCTCAGAGTGACGTCATCTCCCTCCATCACAGGGAGGACAGGACTCTGCAGGATCACTGATCCACCTCAACACAGAGACAAACTACAGCATTTCATCACACAGCAACACTAACTCCACAGTCTGATCTTACCAACAGTGAGGTTCATGATGCTGCTGCTGCTGCTGGAGGATCCACTGCTGGAGGATCCACTGCTGGAGGATCCACTGCTGGAGGATCCACTGCTGGACTCACACCAGTAAACACCAGAGTCCTCTGGGAGGAGGAAGGTCATGCTGCAGGTAGAACCATCTAGTTTCCCATATCCATCTCCACACGGCTTCCTGGTTCCTCTGCTTGTGTTTCTCATCACAGTCCATCCCTCTGAGCCGTTTCCATCCTCACAGATCAGAGTCACTGATTCTTCTTCAAAGAACTGAGATCTGCTGGGACTCACAGTCAGAGCAGCTGGAAGGAAAAACTGCTGCTTAGTTTTTATCATAAAGAAAACAAATCTGACCATGAGAGAAAATGTTCTTCTTTTTTGAAGAAGTTAAAGGTTTAAATATAAAGTTCACCAACCTGGTGTTTTTGCTCTGCTCAGCATTGAGGTCAGAACTAAAGAGAGAAGAAAATCAAAGACCTTGTAAATATCTGAGCTGCTGACATCAACATCTGTAAATAAGTTCAAACTTTCAGGATCAGCTGTTAATGTTGCCTCCAATTACTATAAATACAAATGGATGTAAATTTATACAGACTGAGATGTAATGAATCTTTTTCCTCTCTTGCTCTCGGTGAGGATGACGCTTCTCTCCTCTGCTCCCTCCCTGCCTGCTCTGTTTCTGTCCTGCCTTTTCATCTTTTTCTATATTTTTGGAGCCTTTTTCTGAACATCCTCTGAATCTACAGATTATGGATCTGGTCAGCTGGTCTCTCAATGCAGTTGATCCCAGAGGAGAGCCTCTGGTCCTGCAGAGATTCACCTGGATTCATTCATGATAACAGATTTCTGCTGTTTGGAGCTGGTGGATTCCTGGATTATCCAGGATGAACCAGTGAACACTCAGACTGTTGCTAAGGACAGAGACACACGTTGGATGAGAGTCTTGCTGAGACTCTCAGTCCAGCTGAGGACTGAAACTGACCAACTGGATGGAATCGATCTGGGAGACGTCGGTAGTTTGGGTTCAGAGCAACGACCAAACTAATTGGGATGATTGGGAACTGAGATGTACCAGAGAGACTTTAGGGAAGATTGAAATGGATAATCTACCCAAAACGTATGATCTTTTCCCTTGTCACCTTGGAAGGGCTGCATATTTCCAATCTCCTTGAAGATATGTAAACTTAACGCTCCTGTTATCCATGCAGCTGTGGAGCTGAGCGCTCCCAAGGACAGGCCTAGATAACAACATCTTATCAGACTTCTACCTGGAGGCTGAGCGACCTGGATTCATGGCTGTGATGTCACTGCCTTCACTCATGTCTTTGTTTTGTCCTTTGTTTTCTCTGAATGTTGCCCTAATGTGTCCTTAACTCTTTTTATTTGATTTAGTTTACCTGTTAGAAACTGTGGAGTTCTCCCTGTTTAACCCAGAAAAGGATTTGGATTTAGAATCACTATTAACTTAGAATCCAGAAATAATTAACAGGAACAGTCACCACTTAGTGGAAGAATCTGATGATCTACAGCAGGAAATGCAGAGCTCAGATCTAAACACAATAAAACAGCAACATGAATCAACCGTTAATAGATCATTATACACTCGAAGCAAAGCTATTTCAGAAAAGAATGAAAGCCAGAACGTATTTTAGATGAGAAATAAAAAAGCCTTTTAAACTGCTGCACTATCTAGATCTATGACAGTAGATGTTACAACCACCAACACAATGATTTCCTGTTTCTCTGAAAATAAATAAGTTTAAATCAGAAGTTAAATTTCTGAGAAATGGTGTTTATGTTCTTTACTAATCTTGACATCACACGTCCTTCTCAGCTCAGTCTCTGAACTCAGAGGTTCCTCAGGGACGTGTGCTGAGCTTCCTCTGGTTCTCCAAACCTCTCAGCTCCTCCTGACATTCAGACATGGCCGATTGTTGCAGCAGCAGGAAGGAGGGATGGCAGGATGCAGTGATCTCTGTCATCCCTGAGGATCCAGAGCTGCTCTGTTATCCTGCAGCTTTGGATGCTGCTGCATGTTGCAGCAGCAGCTGATATGATGGAAACTACAACATGGCTGCATGTCTGGCATGAAGAGCAAATCATCAGAACTTTGATGGTTTCAGATTCACACAAACATGAAACTATTTAAAGTTGTTTCTGATGAAACCTCTCCAGAACCACAGAGCATTAAAACCTTTTTCTGCTCCACTGATTTAAATATCTCTGACCTTCATTCTGCTACATTCTGTGAATAATCTGCAGTTTCCCCGTCTGACCTCCCTCAGCTCGTCCTCAGAGTTTAACCTTTAACCTGCAGCAGCAGGTTCGGAGTCGGTACTCACGGAGCAGGAACCTGACAGATGTTTCCTTCATGGCGGCTCTCAGAGATCAGAATATTTTCACCGTCAGAACCGCAGAGTAAAACCCTCCCTCTTCCTGAGAGGCTGAAGCACTTCCACTCTGAAACAAGATGGAGGACAATATCACAGCAAGTTGAGCCTCCGGGCATGGACTAGACCACTCTGATGGTTTCATCTGACATGATCAGCTGTAATTATCCCTGCTGCTTGTTGAGGTTCAGTCAGTTTATTAGAATGTAAAATATCTAATAATCTGCAGTGGAAATGAAGCTTTTATAGAATCAACCTTCACATGAATCTCCTCTGGTCAGAGACTTTATAAAAACCAAACTGTCCTTTGGAGCTGAATGTCTGTGTTTGCCCAGCAGGGGGCGCTGTTCCTCATGAACCCACCAAGGTTTACAGCTTGACCTCCAGAGTTGAGGTCAATCTGACACAGTTCAGACATTAAACTGTCTTCATGTTCTCAGAAACAGAAAGTGAAACTTTCCTTTTCCTCTGAAGCCGACAGGTTTTAAAATCTTCTACATGTTAAATTCAATTCTGAAAAAAAAATTATACATTTTTTGTAACAAAAATTTGCTCCAAATCATAATTTTTGGACATGTTGCATTTAGTCTGAACCCTTCATCTGCTGATGTTTCCATGTCAGAACTGCATGTGTTTCTGACCATCACCACAATCCTCTGCCTTGGATCGCTGTGCTTGCGTTTGTCCAGCAGGGGGCGCTGTTCCTCATGAAACCACCAAGGTTTACAGATTGACCTCCAGAGTTGAGGTCAATCTGACACAGTTCAGATATTAAACTGTCTTCATGTTCTCAGAAACATTTTAATATTTCAATCTCTACAAGGATTTTTGTCCCTGGATCTGATCCTTACCTGAACTTTAACTCTTACTGGCAGATTATCAGAGTGAAAAAACAAACTTAACTCTGACCTCTGACCTTAAACATGGAGCTACTGAATGTGACCGACTGTCTGCATTAATCTGCTCAGATTATTCTGATATTTTCAGATAAACATCAGGTGCAGCTGTTCATTCATAAAGACTTGACTCATATTGTTTCATCAGTGTTTTAACAATGTTTAATATAATTGATTGGACTCTGCAGACACTTAACCTTTTTCTCTGCAGCTACAAAAACCCCTGACTGTGGCTCCAGTAGGAGCCATAAATAAACTATATAATTAAATGATTGCACTGAAGTTATGAAAGATTCCCCTGCTGTGGCCAAACCAAACGTCTCAAGGTTTTGATGACCTTTGATGACCTACCAGGTGGTGTAGAACCGGTTGGTGTAGAACCGGCTGGTGTAGAACCAGGTGGTGTAGAACCAGGTGGTGTAGAACCAGGTGGTGTAGAACCAGGTGGTGTAGAACCGGGTGGTGTAGAACCAGTGGTGTAGAACCGGTGGTGTAGAACCGGGTGGTGTAGAACCGGTGGTGTAGAACCAGGTGATGTAGAACCAGGTGGTGTAGAACCAGGTGGTGTAGAACCAGGTGGTGTAGAACCAGGTGGTGTAGAACCAGGTTGGTGTAGAACCGGGTGGTGTAGAACCGGGTGGTGTCTCTTTCTTCCTGGTTCTAGTCAGGACTCAGCTGCAGCGTTCTGATTGGTCGGTCAGTCAGTCCTGTGATTGGCTGCTGCAGGCTGCTTTTGTCCTCTGGTCCTGGAGGTTCTGCAACTGGTAGAAGGACCACTTTGGAGCTGAAGGCTCAGGTCAGAGGTCAGAGGTCAGCCTGATCTCTAGTTTACAGCTGGAAGAACTGAAGCTGTGCCTTGACTCTAGATCTATAGCTCTAGATTGTTCCTCTTTAGATCCAAAGGTAACTTCAGTTTTATTTTTGTTCAGCTGCAGAAAGTTTTGTCTCGTCCATTGTTGTTGGTCTGCTGCATTTCTGTAATTCTTAAGAAGCTGGACCAGGTCCTTCCTCCCCACAGCGTTTAAAAATGATTGGCAGATGATTAATATTCAGTTTCATGATGTTGTGACTCACCTGAGTGTTTTGGATGAGCTCAGGCTCAGCACCAGAGATTAATGCTAAACTTTGTGTATTAAAACAGGACATTCTCCAGCGGCATTGAAACGTGCAAAAGAAAAGCTAGAGAATCAATGTTTTGATTCTCTAACAAGGATACTGAGATGCTCATGATGAAATCACAGATATGTCATTAATAAAGAAACATCGAAGCCATGGCTGAAGCCGCCATGCCAACCATGGCTGGGAGTGGACTTGTTTCACTCTGAAGATAAAATCTATTTGTTTTTTTGCAATCAATTATTTTTATTTTAGTTGTTTTACATCCACAAAAACAATGCAGCAAAATTACAAAAGGTGGAATCAGACATAGAAATAGAAAAATGCCAACGTGGCAGAAATTTGTCTCCAGAAAGCAGCAACACTGGGATAATCTCAAAATATGAGCCTACAGGAGCCTGCAGGGGTCACAAACAGGAGCTGTGATCATTTTCACAGCATGACGCTTCCTGGGTGTTAAACACATCCTATGGATAAAAGGTAAAGTCTATTTAATGATAACTGATTACATCCTGTGATGGCTCTGCCAGCATGCATGTTGTCAAATCATAACACAACAAATCATGGAATTAAGATGAGAAAATATATTCCTTAATTAGTCCCACATTATCATGGCAGAATGTGGATAGTGCAAAATATCCAGAGTAGCACAAATGAAAAACAATAAACTAAACACAGTGCAAAGTCAAAACACCAGGAAATATAAAAGTATAAATGCACGTCAGAGACCCTGGGGTGGGAGATGTTGTCCAACAGGGATGGCGGTTTATCACTCATCACATCCTCTGGGACGCCATCTGGACCCGGATGGCACCCAGAACTGAACCGGCCCTCCGGATCAGCCTGGTCCGGCTCTGTTTTTCAGAACAGGAGGATTGTGTCCACTAGGAGGCAGTCATGAGCCAACATAAAGGCTCATATGTGAAGCTCTTCCACATGAGAGAGACTCTAAGAGGCCTCAGCCTGTTTGAGCAGATGCATAAATGTTTTGTATAAATGTAACTTTTGTGCAATTTTAGACTCAAATGGCTTCACTTCACTCCAAAGATCTGCAGACCCGTCTTCATACTCTGGACTTGTGTATTGAGATTGTTGCAGCATTGAGTGTGAATGAATAACATTTCTTCCTGACTGCTGTCCTTTCTGATCTCTATTTAATAACCAGAGTTTAACCTGAGTTAACAGACAGGAGCAGCAAACAGAAGCCAAATGAAATGAATGCTACATGAACGTTAGCAGGCTGAGTTCAAACTTACAAACATGCTAAAGGGCTGCAGTTGAAAGACAAGCAATTATTAGTCAAATCTCTTATCATGGACAAAAACATGAAAGGCTCTCAAGTAAAAGGCTTAGCAGTTTTAGTTAATGTTGGACCCATGAGCCCATGCTAACATTAGCATATTAGCCCATATTAGCATATTAGACTTTTATGCTTCATCTTTTGTGAGAAAAATGAACCTGTAACCATATATGCGAGTAGTAAAGGCATTACACATGAAAATATATTGAAGAGAATAATTCCCCTTTGGAGAAGTTCTCCTTCTTCCAGTGTTTAAGTCCACAAACATTCTGGAAGCTTCTGCACTTTCCTGCACATGCTGAGCTGAAGCTTTCACTGCAGTGACGAAAATATTCATATCCAGCTTATTCAAAATAACTTAGTCCTGTACCTTTCTCAGGACAAACATGTACATTACTCACATTACTTGAGTTGAAGAAACAAGTCAGTCAGACTTGAGTAAAGCATACAAACATAATTTAAGTAAGAATAGATATTGCCTTTCAGAGTGTAAGGAACAGGACCAGACCAGCTCATCCAGTTCATTATTGTTTTCCAGTGTTTCAAGTTAGACTGGTGCAACAACGGCTGAGAGACGATGAGCTGACAGCAGACATGCCTGAACATGACAACATGTTCCAGGAAATGACTTATGAAGAAATGAAGTCCGTCCTCCACCTGTGCAGAAACACAAACCTTTGTGTGCTGACACTTCTTTACATAGCTGCAAATGGCAGGGGGGTTCGGGGGGACTGGAGGGGGGGGGGAGTCCAGGGGGTCCAGGGGGTCCAGGGGGCCCGGAGAGGGGCCTGGGGAGTCCGGGGGGTCTGGGGGGTCCGGACCCTTCCAATCTTGGAAGGGTCTCGAATTGAAGAAACACATGAACAATAAAAATCAGACTGCAGTTTGTTATTTCATTGCTTTGGCTGAATCGTGATAAACTGCCTTGTTATGCCTTGGAAACCAAAACTAGCTAAACTGCTGCATTGCTTTCATAGATTTGGCTCCTTTTTCTGTTGAATGTAGCCAATATTTCAGTCATATTTATCTCTCTCACTCTTACTTTAATAAGAAGAGTTTGAAGCTGGAGGGACTGAGCGTTAGCATTAGCTGAGAGCAGAGGAGCTGCTGCAGCTCGCAGTAAAACAGAATAAACTATGTCTTTATTTCTCACCGTCTCCATGTAGAGCCTTTAAAACCACAAAATCTGAATATATTTCTAGAAATCTCTGGTGCTTAGCCTTAAGTTGAAGTAATGATTCTTCCCAGATATTCAACTTCTACATATTTATAGGCTCTCAGCCACCAGGATATGGAAAAACCAAAAATAAAATAAAAGTTTAAAGCAACTTAAGTTATAATTTAAATAAAACATGACTTGTATTGAGAACCACTGCAATAAATCAATATTTATGAGGAATTCTATTAAGTGGAGTTTATTATTAAACCTTGTTTTTATTTAGAGCCTAAAGTTTTTGTAAAGGTGCAGCAGAGATTAGATCAGTGCCTCTGAAACAAACTCAGATCTAAACATTTGAATCTTATTTTGACGTCTTTGGGTCTCAACTGATTGTTTACTGAGAAAACAATCAGTTGATAACTTTTGTTATTTATTACTACTTACTGCTCATTTTGGTGGTGCAGCTTGAACACAATAAAAAGATGTTAACTCATTTTATGTTACATTTGACTGTAACTTTGCTGACCCCCACAGTTGCTCTTAGCAAATGTCGCAGTTTGTGGCCCCCATGGATAGTGAGATGGGATTTAGGCCCTTGGTTCTTTCAGAATCATTCACATTTTCAATCAATACATCAATGAAGCTGAGAAAAAAGATGTTATAAAATATTTAGTTTTGTACAGTTTGGCACAATCATTAAAACAACAGTTTTTAATGCTGTTCTTTTTTAAACTGTGTCTCATGAACCTTATTCATAAAGTCACCCCAAAGCCAATTTGTCACAAGTACTTTACTGAACAGATCATCTGCATCTTTTTGCTTTTTTTGTTATTCTTTAATATTTCAGATCTTCAAACACATTTTATCAGATGAAAAATGGGATTCAAAATCTTGACAGGTGAATAAATCAACAATATGTTCAGTTTTGTTGATTTATTAAGTCAACAAAACTGTCATGTCATGAATAAGTGGCTTGTTGAAGTCAGTTATTCATGTTTTCAAATCAGTTTCTCTGTGTAGATTTGAGGATTGGCCATCTGGCTGAATTCACTGGATTCACATTGAATCAGGCTGAAACCCTGAAAATACAACCTTAGAAATCTGGAGGCTGAACAAAAAATGTTTCTAGGATCAAAGGCGACTAGCAAACCATAACCTGAAAATCTGAGAATATAATATTCAGAAATCTCATGAGAAATGAGATTTCGGATCGCAAATTTCGTTTAGAAATGGAGGCGCCTCCTGGACAGCTTAGACAAACTGCCAGCGCTCCAGGTAAGTAATGAACACACACACACACACACAGGAGGGGAGGAATGAAATATTTTCCTGTAAATATTTTTATATTATTTTAATTTCTGTCCCACGTTTCTTCAAACATCTCCAACTATTTTCAAGCTAAAGAACAAAATTTGGAAACTGAACCTTTAAAGTGAAAAATAGGAAAAATGAAGTTGGAGATCCTGATCTGTTGGTGAGTTTAGAAACTTTTTGAGAAGACAAAATCTGAGTGATAAATGCTTTTAAGCGTTTATGTAAATGATAGTTTTCTACTCTCAGCTCTATTAAAAATGACATCAAACATTTTAGTGGAAAGCTGTGGGATGTTTAATATGCGATTAAAGGTTTTTTCTACTTAATCTGATAATCGATCATCATTTATCGACTACGACTTTAAAAATGGAAGTTAATATTTCACAAATTCAGCCAAAATGTTGTAATAACGAACTGAAATTAGATTTAAAAATAGTCAGAGCTCTATTAAGAGTCAGCTTTCAAGCTGAAACGATCCAGACGGAGGACGAGCTCCAACTGGAGTCTCCACCTGGGAGTCTCTGGGGTGTATCATCACAGATTCATGATGGATCATTTTATTTCTTTTTTAATCAAGTTTACTTCAGAAATATTAAAAATGTGCAAAAAAGATAATTCTCCATTTTTGACAGGATAAGATTTATTATATTCCGACATAAGACAAGAAATTTACATAAAGCAACAAAACCAAACCAGAAGCCTGCAGATTATAAATCAGACATTTGAGACAGAAATACCAGCAGTCCAAATGGGTTCTCCTTTTCTGGATCAGAACTCCCGGGTCCAAATGAATCAGGATCCGAACAAAGCAGCTGGACCAGGGAGACCAGAAACCTCTGGTCATTAGTTTATTCCTAGTGAAGAAGTAAAAACACAATAATATGCTGGATAAAAATGTTCTTCAAAAAACGGCATTAAAGAGTCCATCAAAATAATGAAATGTCCTAAAAGCCCAGGGTTCATCAGTTCCTGGAGAACAATCCACCAGCTGCTCCTGCAGCAGGACCAGCGTTTCTCAAGAATCCACAAATCTTTTCCCTCCCATTAATTCACCTGAACAGCCTTCATCCATCCATCCATCCATCTTCCTGCACCCTTTTCCCTTACTGGGGTCGGGAGGGTTGCTGGTGTCTATCTCCAGCTGTCATTTCGGGTGAGAGGCGGGGTCACCCTGGACAGGTCGCCAGGCTGTCGCAGGGCTGAACAGCCTTCATCTCCCTGGTAAAACCAGTTTCCACTCAAACTTTCCTCTCTGACTCGCGTCCTTCTCTCAACCAATCAGCAGCTTCCAGCTCACACCGCAGTCTGCAGGTTTCTGTCAGGCAGTTGGTTGGCCACCCCAGGCCCGACCTCAGCAAGTGACTAACTACATGTGTTCATGTCTGCATGGATAATAAGAACTTTATGAAAAAACAGGAAATATATTCCTGTGAGAATCAGAGAATATAAAAACCAATTTTATTTAAAAATGACATGAAAGTATGAATAAAGTTCATCTAAAACACTAGAAATATTGGCTGCATGATAAATCCACGCCTGAGACAGAGAGGAAGAAGCTGCATCATGGCTGCATTGGGTCTGGACCTGGAATGTTCTGGTCCAGATCCACTGTCTGGACTTTATCCAGATATTTATCTCTGCGGTATTTATCTTACACTTCAACCTTTCACAGTTTCTGTCGTTAAATATCAGGATATTTCAGCTTTTTTATGCATAAGTTCAGTATTTTTTCCTCTAAATTCAGGAGAATATCTAGAATTTTAAATGTATTTTAAATCGTTTCACTTGATTAAACATTGATTAAAACATTTCTCAGTGTTTTGGTCCACTACTTGAACCAAGTGAAGGTTCTGTTTTAATAGACCTATAACATTCATCAACATACACATATTTACAGATATTAAAGACCTGGACTGGTTAATACCTGCCTGTCTGACCTTACAGCTTCCATGTACTTGGTCTCCAATCTGTCCTCAATCTGTCCTCAACCTGTCCTCAGTCTGCCCAGCGGTGTCCTGCGTCCCAGACATGACCGCCTGTCTCTGTTTCCTCCTGGTTCTCTGGATCGTCCCGTCAGGCTGTGACGCAGCAGGTCAGTTCAGACGAATGAAACCAGTGAAAATGGGGATGTGATTCTCTCTAACCGCTCTGCTCTGCTGGCTCCTCTCCTGCAGATCCTGTAAACATCCCAGCAAAACCTGGACAGAACGTTATTATGTCATGCAGAGCTGCTGGGAACAGCATCGTTACTGTTGTAAGGCTGACCAGAAAAGACCTGGACCCACGATATGTGCTTCTCTACAGGGATGATAAGATTGATGAAGATCTCCAGAATCCACAGTACCAGGGCCGAACCAAAGTCCAAAGCTTCACCAGCACCGATGCTGGTCAGGTCAATTTGATTTTAAACAATGTGACAGAGAAGGACAGTGGAGAGTATGAGTGCCGAGTCAGGACTGAAATGAAACGCAGGAAGAGATCCGTCTCAGAAAGAACCATCATCCACCTGAGTGTAGCTGCTGCACAGTCGAATCCTCCTGCTGATCCTCCAGGTGAGTTTGTCTCTGGATCAGAACCAGCAGCTTCCTGGTTCTGGATCTCAGATCAGATGATGATCTGCAGAGGGATCAGACTAACTCCTGGTTCTGTTCTGCAGGGAACCAGGATGGACGGGTCAGTCGAAGTCATGCTGTCCTGTTGGTGGCTCTCTCTGCAGCTGTTGTCATTGTTTCCATGGTGATGATAACAGCTGTTAGGAGGAAGAAGATGGAGACTCGTTCTCCACCTGATGATGCAGAGAAACCAGTGATCTGACTGAAGGTTGATGTTTCTGGAACATCATCAGCCAAAGCAGAGACAAAGTGTCTTTAGTCAATAAGAACATGAAAATATTAGCAGGAGGGACATTTTTAAATGTGAATCTGATAAAAACCATCCAGATCAATAATTTAATGATCAGTTATCAGACTGAGTCTGTGTTATTCCTGCACTAACCATATTTCTCCCTCCATGAATTGCCATCTTGTCGTGGTGGAGGGGCTTTAATGATCTCATGTCCTGGGGGTTAATGCTGGGGCCTCCTGGGGTCTCCTGGGGTCTTCTGGGGTCTCAGCAGCCCAGCAGCCTGTCCTAGAGATGAATCAGACCAAGAGCAATTCAAGTATAAGCTTTCATAATGCAGCGTTGGCTCCACAGACGGTTAAATTATGTAAATTTATAATTATAAAAATGAATCCTGTATTTTCTCTGAGTCTTATTGATAATGATGATGATGATGTTTAAGCTGCTCTGTTGGTTTGTCTGCATGTTCAGAAATCTTAACATCAACATTATAATAACATAACTTTATCATTTAATCAATGTAGATATTTATATTAAAGAAACAGAAATATGTCAAATATTAGCAGAAAACTTCAATCTCTGATTGAATTGATGTGTAACTAATACAATAAGCTTTATGTTTTATTCCTCATGTCATTTTATTCAGTTTCAGCTGCAGGAAGTTTAAATGTTTTACCTGATGCTGTAAACCAGAAACTGATCAGCTGTTTCTATCAGCTCTGATCAGGTTTTATTGACTTTGTGTTTCTTTATCTCTCTGACCTCAGTGATGTTAAAGTCTCACTGCATGATGTGTCCATCATTACTGTCTGACCTTTGACCTGGTGATAAAGTTCTTTCTCAGGAAAATATGTTGTTGGTGAGAATTTAATATAAAACTATTATTATGGCTAAAAATATTTCTGAATCAAATAAAAGTTTCTGTTTTATAAACTCAGATCATGTTTCTGGTTTCATGTTTGTCTTGTTTTTTCATGCTGAGTCACATTTCAGCTTCACTGTGATAAAAACCTGAGTTATCAGTTCATATTTTGCACTTTAATGACCAAAGTTATGATTGAGCTTTAAAACCAACAAGTCTGGAAGTTTATCTGGTTCATCAAGTACAAATAAAGCTGCAGAAACTGGGCAGTGAGCAAGAAATAACTAGGAAGAATAATATTTGATCATAACAGTAATAGTTCTTGTCTTTAGTTGATTCTCTTTTGGTTTCTGACGTTATTGCAGCAGGGATGGTTTTGTTTTCTTCCTAGTCAGTCATTCACCCTGAGAGACACACCTGCAGCAGAGTTAAGTTTCATTCCTCCATAAGCAGCCCTTCACCTGGAGGCGTTGCTTGTTCAGGCGTTTCTGTTGTCAGCAGTTAATGACAGGTCCGACAGAACAAACAGAACCGGTTTATACCAACACTCCCTCAGGACTAGGATGTCTTAGTGCATTAGTGCAAGTAATTTTTTCCACACAAAAAACTTCACAAAGTTTAAGTATGTTTGAAATATACTAAAGCATGCTTTTTTTTTTTTTACTTGGGTAGGACTAAAAAGAAATTTTCAAGCAGAACAAACTGTCACATTTGTTCTGCATTAAGATTATAGCATCTTTATGTAGAGAGAATCTAGCAGTGAAACATATCAACTGCTTTGAGCAGACATGTCTGTGTTGATAACAGCAGGTTCCAGCTCTGTGCTGTGCCTCAGCAGATTAACATAATCTGTAATCTGATGTTTCTGCTTTGTGCAGGAAAATCAGAATTCAAAATGATGACAGTTTTCCTGAAAATCTGGTCGTGTGTGAAAAGAACAAAGTGACGAGAGAGAATTATAAGAGTCAGTTTGTTCAATTGGAAGCATAAATATAGAAACGAGAAATTAAACAAGCACAGAGAACGGAAGAATACAGGTTGATTAAATAAAGGCTTAATTACAGCTACACTGCAAAGAATGAATGGATGAATTAATACATGGATGGATGAATGGATGGATGGATGGATGGATGGATGGATGGATGGATGGATGGATGGATGATGGATGGATGATGGATGGATGGATGGATGGATGGATGATGGATGGATGGATGGATGGATGGATGTGGATGGATGAATGGATGAATGGCACTGAAAGCCCCACTAATTCTCTCCAAAATGTCCTGAAAGTCAAGAAAGGCCCTGAGCCTTCATCTGTCACATCAGGAGTTCCCCAGGGCTCTGTCCTGGGACCCCTCCTCTTCATTATTTATCTTCTATTTTCCACAAGCACAATATCGATTTCCACTGTTATGCGGATGACACCCAGCTCTATGTTTCCAGTAAGCCCGCCTCCAACCTCCCACCATCCTCGCTTACCGACTGCTTGACTGAAATAAAATCCTGGTTCACCTCTAATTTCCTTAAACTTAACAGGGACAAAACAGAGGTTCTTCTCATTGGTACAAAATCCACCCTGGCTAAAACTAAAAGCTTCAGTATTGACATTGATAACCGTTCCATTTCTCCCTCCCCTCAGGTAAAGAGTCTGGGTGTCATCCTCGACAGCACTCTTTCATTCCAGTCTCATATCAACAATATCATCCGTTCGGCTTATTTTCACCTACGCAACATCAGCCGCCTCCGCCCCTCCCTTACTCCTCATTCCACTGCCATCCTTGTTCACTGTCTGGTTACATCGCGCCTGGACTATTGCAACTCCCTTCTGTTCGGTCTCACCCATAAATCTCTTCATAAGCTCCAACTGGTCCAGAACTCAGCTGCCCGCATCATTACCAAAACCCCATCCATTCATCACATCACTCCAGTCCTGCAAAAACTCCACTGGCTGCCAACCAAGTTCCGCATAGATTACAAAATTCTCCTGTTCACTTTCAAGGCCCTTTACAATCTCTCCCCTCCATATCTTTCAAATCTTGTTCATATTGCCATTCCCTCTCGCTCCCTCAGATCATCCTCCTCCATCCTTCTGATTGTCCCCTCCGCCCGTCTCTCCACCATGGGGAGCAGAGCCTTCAGTCGCTCTGCTCCCCGACTCTGGAACTCGTTACCACCTCACATTAGAAACATAAAGTCAATCTCACAATACAAATCAGAACTCAAAACACACCTTTTTAGATCTGCTTTTTCTACCTGACACAATTGGTTGCCTGATTTTATATAGATTATATAGATACATTGTTTCTCTTATCTATTTTATTTCTTTTTTAAATTGTTACATCTTATTTCCTGTTATTACTGATTTTATTGTCTGTACGGTGTCCTTGAGTGCCAGAAAGGCGCCTTTGAAATAAAATGTATTATTATTTTATTATTATTAAATAACCGAGTGAAAAACCACAGCTATAAAACATCCACAGTAAAGCTAACATGCAACACGTTAGCTAACACAGTAAAGTTGAGGATCCTGGTAACTCCCTCCATAAAGATTAGAGGCCTGCTGGAGGTTCGGGTTTATTGGTATGAATCATGTCTGTCATTTGAGGAGGAGGCCATAAAAACCAGATCCCTGCTCTGCAGACTGACTCCAGGTCTACAGGCTCTGCTGGGCCCGGTGGACTGATGACAAACTATTTGATCAGAACAAAGCAGATGTGAAGGTGACACATCGTCTCAGCAGCAGAGTGACAACATGAAATGCTGTTTGACCACAAACATCCCAGCTGACGTTCAGAGGAACATTTCTGGTCGCTCCACACCCAGTCATTATCTGCTCCTCTTTCAGCCAGAGAGGTGGAGCCACCCTGCTTACAAAGAGGAGCAGCTCCTGGAATAATTTGGTTCTGATTTGGTTCAACATGCAAAATGGAGATTTAATATTTCTGATAACTCAGAAAGATAAACTCGATTAAAACACAGAGCACATTCTCCAGAGATGTGAGTTCAGTAAAGAGGCCAAATGAAAGCAGGATACAAAAGTTGATGTTTAATCTTAACGGTCATTTCATTTTATTGTGTTCCTCTGATCTGTGCTTTATGACCTCCTGTGGTAATAAAACTATACAATGTCTCAGGTCAGCAGTCAATATGAAGGTCTTGTAGTTTGAAATTATATAATTAAAAAATAATTTTAATCTAACAGCAAGAAAAGTAAAACACAACAAAACCTTGAGACTCTGCAGGCTCTGTTTGGATTCAGGGCCTGAAAGTTTTGAATTTCAAATAAGCTGCTGGATTTGCATAAACAATAAGTTTCTGTGAAATGAAATGAATGACGCTTTTGTCAGATTGTGAAAGTAAAACTTTGCGGGTATTTGTCTTCCTCTGAGTAACCAGTACAGACTGCATGGCACGTTAGACATTTTGAGAACTTCTATAACTGCAGAGACTTTGAGTCACATTGTTTTTGTCTGATGTAAAAATGTGTTTGAAGATCTGAAATATTTAAAACAATAAAAGCAAAAAAGGTGCAAAATGTATTTTTCATGTAAATATTTACAGCCAACTAATTGCTTTTTGATAAATGTTGTTCATCAGGCTCTGCAGACACAGTTAACATAAAACATTAAAAACTTCATTTTGATGCCACATCACACTGCAATAAAGGAAAAAGGTTTCGTTTCTTCATAACTGGGTGTTTCCTGCAAACACTATTGTGTTGTAACATGTCTGCTGACGGATTGAAGCTCCACCACAGTAAAAACTGCTGCTGAACCAGGTGATTAAACCACTCAGGGCGTCGTTCCAGCCTGTTTGTGGAAATCTGCTGCCAGATGCTGCATTATTTGAAAAGAGGATCTCTGTCTGCCCATGTCCATGATATCTTTCCCCTTCTACTGAAACAGAAGCCTGGCTGTTTGTCAGGCAGAATGACGAACTGGAAATGGAGAAGCTGTGATGATTCTGTGGTTCCCCTCCTTGCATGGAAAGTTTAAAAGCAGCTCAGGAAGCTGAACCTTTAAGCTCTGCTTACAGGAAGGTTCAGTTTCCTTCCTGCAAACTGAGCCTCTATCAGCGCTTCAAAGTGAAGGGGAAATACCAGTCACTGCCGTAAAAACCCAGAAGATTCTGAAAACACATTATTACTGATTGTAGTCCTTTCAGAATATCAATAAAATCTCCAACATCAATATGAATCCCGACTTTTTGTTTTATTTTATGACGTAGAACAGAACTCCTTCACCTCAGAGCAGCAGCAACTGTCTGTGGTTTCAGCTTCCAGCTCTGCATGCTGGAGCATTTAGGCAGCTGCAGTGGCTGCTCTCTCTGAGCTCAACCTGCCTTCAGCAGACTCCTGCTGTGTGTTGGAAAACAGAAGTAGCCTGAAGGCAAATCCTGTTTAGGTTCTGTTTGCTATCCTGCTTAAAATTAAACAGGACAAAGAACACAAAGCCTGCGACAGACTGGCGACCTGTCCAGGTGACCCCGCCTCTCGCCCGAAACGACAGCTGGAGATCAGCACCAGTAACCCTCCTGACCCCAGTAAGGCACGAGGGTGTAGGAAAATGGATGGATGGATGGAAGAACACAAAGCAGCCGACAAAGCAGCCACATCAATGGTAAACATCAAACTGTTTTTGGCATGCACACAGAAACCAGTTTTTATCCAATGCAAGAGTGAAAGCATTTTAATCTTAGAGTTTTGTTTCTGCAGAAAAGAAACACAACTCTTTCCTGATCAGCAACCTGCCTCAACCTGTCTCACTACTTCCTCATTTTTATATGTTTGTGACAAGATCAGAGGCAAAGGCTTTATATCCTTGTTTAATAATTGACTGAACTTTTCTTTCTTTTCATGAATTTCTTACAGAGACAGATTAGCATAAAGAGGGAAATTCACAACTAAAAGCCTCAAAGGTTACAGATTATTGTACCATTTTTAAATTATTTTAAAAAGCTGTAATTCATTACTTCTGGTTAACATATCATGTGATTGTTGTTGTTTTTTAGCAAATAATCAGCTTTTCTAAACTTGGCTCCAGCTGTCATGAAGCAGACATGTCTGTTAGTGTATGGAGTGATGTGTCGCCCCCTGCTGGCTGCTGTGAGAACAACACGAAAGGCTCCTGGAAACACAGGAAGATTTTCACACTGAAACAAAACGTGGTGCTTAAAAGCAAAATCATTATTTTAAAAAGCTGAAAGATGATATAAAACACAGGAATCTGAGCAGTTCGGCCAGAAAATATTTCCTTGTAATGTTATGGAAATTAAAAGTGACGGTTGGTTGTATATGGCTGCTACAGTGTGGCTCAGAGAATTGTTGAAACATTTTACTAAATGACTTTGATGCATTTCTTGTAGCAGATTGAAATCCTCCCAACAGCTCCTTCATTTCAACACCTTCAGGTCTCTGCAGGAGATGTTGCAGAGCCAGGACTCCTGCAGCGGGTTGGTGGCGTTCAGGACGGGATCTCAAGGCCTGGAGGTGGAGAGGAGAGCTGCTCTCTCTGTGCTGGGGATCAGTTTATGATTAGTTTATGACTCTTGGTCTTGTTCACTGGTGATGATAGGATGGAACAGGATCGGTCTAAAACAGTTGCTGCTCTACAAGCACAGATCAGTTTAGCCATTTTTATCCAGGATCCTGTCATTTTGGCTCCAGAGTTGAGCCAAAATGTTTTTTAATTTCATGTTTTGTTTGTGTTGTTTCTCTAACTCCATGTTGAGTTTTCCTGTCTGTAATGTTCAGAGTTAGCAGTGTAATAGAAATGTCATTGTTTTAGTTTTATTTGATTTTGGTGAACTTGAGTTACATAAATATGATGCACAAGCACAACTAGACTGACTCAAACTGCAGACACATGTGACACGTTGCAAAGGTTCAGCTGTAAATACTGTCTGTTTGGTCAGCAGATGGGAAAACCAAGCAGGCCTGTGTTTTACCAACAGTCAGCATGTTGCCACTAAACCTAAAGATGTTGACAGGAAAAACAGTTCCTGGTTCTGTAACTTTTCACTGAACAGAAGAAAATGAGCACAGAGACTGTGGAGCAATGAGTTATATCTCTAGTCGTCTGATTCCTCCTGACAGACAGACAGTACAGCTGCATGTGTGAGGAAGAAAAGGATATTTTAAAAGATTTGACCTCATGACCTCACTTCCTGTTCTCACTGTGGAAGATCTGTTTCTGATTTCATCTAAACTCTCTTTATGTTAATGACTTTAACAATCAAGTTTCATCTTGTTGGTGTGAAAAGTATTCTGTTATGCATCCCAGCAACCAGGATGCTAATAGAACTGAAAGAACAAGTTTAAAGATAAACTTCCTGCTGATAAAGCTTCCTTATGGTCAGAGAGCTGACGCAGCACAGATAATGAGAGGTTTGAAGGGCAGAGTCTGTGATTACCATCATTTACAGCTTCATGAAAAGCTTCTCTGTATCTGAACTACAGAGGAGCCATTTTGAAGCTACAAGAATCACATGAAAGGTTGTGTAAAGTGAGAGATTCTGCATGATTAACTGATGAAACATTTGGTGTTTCTACCCAGAGTTTTGGCTGGTAGGAATCAGAATTAGTATTAGGCAACCCTATTAAAACCAGCCTTATTAAAACCAGCCTTATTAAAACCAGCCTTATTAAAACCAGCCTTATTAAAACCAGTCCAGCACTTCAGCTTCCTGTCGTTGTTCAACATCTGAAACATCAACCCTGGATTCTTGTTAGATCTGATCAGCTCAGAGTTTAATCCTGCACAGCAACATAAATGTAATTTGGCCTAAAAGAACCAAAATTCATTTTAAGAGATTATTTCATTCATATTTTTCTGTATCTTTAGTGATTTGCAATATCCATCCATCCATCTGTTTTTCTACACCCTTGTCCCTTACTGGGGTCAGGAGGTGCTGGTGCCTCTCCAGCTGTCATTTCGGGCGAGAGGCGGGGTCACCCTGGACAGGTCACCAGTCTGTCGCAGGGCAACACAGAGACACACAAGACAAACAACCATGCACACACACACTCACACCTAGGGACAATTTAGAGAGACCAATTAACCTGACAGTCATGTTTTTGGACTGTGGGAAGAAGCTGGAGTACCTGGGGAGAACCCACCATGCACAGGGAGAACATGGAGACTCCATGCAGAAAGACCGGGAATCGAACCCAGAACCTTCTTGCTGCAAGGCAGCAGCTCTACCCACTGCGCCACTGGGCAGCCTGATTTGCAATATGACAGGGTTTTGTGAAGGTTATTTTTTGTTTCCCATCAAGGCTGTTGGTTCGAGTCAGACATGATGAACTCACCGCCTGTGGAGCCACGTCTCCATCAGCCTTTGCTTCCTGGCCTCTGTTCTCTTTCAAAGCAGAAACTTACATTGATATCATCTTCACAACCTGTTCCTGTAATGGAGAGCAGCAGAGAGAACAGAACCACTAACTTTATACTGAAGTTGTTGTTTCTGTTTCCTCTTGTGAATTCTTAGTAACTTTTTGCCTCAGACTGCAGCTCTTCCTGTTTATCACTTGTGTTCCTCTCTAACATGAATGTGTGTGAAAGCAGGACACAGTGACCTGTAGTTCCTCTGCTGACCTGGAGCAACAACAGTTTTATTGCATCAGACGTCTTTAGGACGAAGGACTTTGTGTTTGTCCTCCTCATTCCTGCTGGGACTCCTCCCTCCTGAAGTAACAAAAACATGAATTACTGTCAGCATGGTAAACAAATACCCAGATGCATGCTGGGAAAAACCCTGGTTCAGAATAATGTGGGACTTTTTATATTGGCTATTTACTTGCTGGTTGGTTATTTCTCTGACTCAAACTTATATGAAACTGTAACATCTGACAGGCTGTTGCTGGTCTGAGGTGCAGATCTGTAATCTGATCCTCATGCTTTGAATTTCAAATGGAACTGGGCGTGGCGTTACCTTGGCGCCTGCTGCCAAGGTAACGCAGCAGGTGAGGCGTGACCTTGGCGCCTCACCTGCTGCTGTGGTAACAGTCAGACATGTTGGATCAGGTTTGATGCTTTTCTCTGCTGTTGTCAGGCAGAAGTTACTTCAGTATGAATGCAGAGAAAATCTGTTTTCTGACTGATTCTGATCTCAGCTGGAGGAAAAGAGACTCTGTTCAGTTTAAAGACTCAGAGAAACAGAACGGAGCAACAAACTGTCTTTAACGAGAGAAAACAAAGAAAAGCTTTTAGTTCATGGTGATTATCAGTCATCAGGCAGCCGGTGCCTCACATCACTATGTCTGCTAATAGAGTGAACAGGCGGCTATCCATCCTCCATGTTGGTTTAGCTGCTGCAGACCAGCTGGTCCTGATCTCCTGCAGACCAGCTGGTCCTGATCTCCTGCAGACCAGCTGGTCCTGATCTCCTGCAGACCAGCTGGTCCTGATCTCCTGCAGACCAGCTGGTCCTGATCTCCTGCAGACCAGCTGGTCCTGATCTCCTGCAGACGGTGAAATACTGACACTGAGATGTAATAAATAGAAACATGAATAATTCAGATAAATCCTACAGTTTTCTGCTCATCATCAGTTTTAGAGGTCAGCCAATGAGAGGCGGGTCTTTAGTGATAAAAAACACAAAAAGCTTTTTATTAACTGAACAGTTAAAGTGTTGGATGGATTAAATATCTGTCAGAGCAGCTGGGCTGCAAGTCAATTTTACTAGCAAAAGGAGTGAATTTTATGTAAATGAGTTAGTAAAATAAGTCAGTAAAATAGTCAGTAAAATTCCCTGGGAGTTTGTTGAAAACCACAATCGCTCATTATTATAAATCTAACTTAGTTTTTCAAGTGAAAATGACAAATAATTTCTAAGCATAAAAACCTTCTGAGTTTTTCTAAGTAAAATTAACTGTAAATGTTTTTCAGAGAGATGATGAGACACAGATAAGGTCTAGTTAAATCATCAGACTGATCAACATGGAGGCCTGTTGCAATAATCAATGAATCACCTGATAGATTAAACAGGCCGACCAACTTTATAGTCATGGTGTGTATTTCCAGAGCTGCTGTCATGTTTTATTTATAAATGATGTTTGCTGCTGCTGGACCAGCGAATGGATCTGATCTAAGTTCAGTCAGATTCTGTTCATGAGTTTAAATAAACGTCACAGCATCAAGACTTGACCTGACCAGCATGAAGACATGCAGTGAGGACATGCAGCAAGTCACTGCATGTCCTCACTGCGTTCTGCTGTCAGGAAGGCAGACATGGCAGCAGCATGGAGTCAGTTTGCTGCTCTGATCCCGTCTGAAGCTGAGCTCCTCTCACTGCAGAACCAGCAGGAACCAAACCAGCATGAATGAAGCTGCACTCAGGCTTCTGCTTCCACTGGAACAAGAGAGGTTGAGGTTTAATGAGGCATCATGGGTAAAAAGACACTTTAAACTTGTTTAAACTTTAACTGAAAAGCAGTTTCTGGTTTTATGTTTCATAAAGATAAATATTCTCATAAAACACATGAACTCTGACCTGAAACAGTCAGGAGGATTTTTTATTACAGGGCAGTAAAACTCTTCTAGTTAAAGGAATGAAACTTGTCTGTGCTTCTCCAGAACCAGGAATCACTTTCATAACGTTTCATAACGTCACATTTTCACAGATCTATGAACTATTTAGATTATGAGTTAATCTCTCCAGGTTATCAATCTGCTGCTGAGCCTCCACTGAGTGACGATGTGAAAACTCTCCATTGTTCCTGTTCAGACTTCAGCTCTTCTGTTATTCTTCCTCGTTCTGACTGAGAGGGTCAAAGGTCAACATTCATTCAGTCCCAGAAGATCCTCATTGTGTCTCAAACCAACATTATTTTAGTGTTGGACCAGCTGAGGTTCTGAGACTTGGTCCCGGTTTCATCAGAGGATCTGAGCTCAGAGCAACAAGGTTCCTGGAATGAACCCAAACCCAGTGAAGCAGGTCTGACCAGAGGATTTAGAACCTCTGGGAACAAAAAGACTTTTTCCTTTCTCTAAATTTCACAATAAAACATGTACAGGATACATTTATCGTACCGATTCCCCCAGGAAGATCAGCAGATTACAGAAGGAAACTGACCCACCGACCAGAGAGACTCCAGCTCTGTGCAAACAGCGCCCCCTGCTGGACAAACGCAAGCACAGCGATCCAAGGCAGAGGATTGTGGTGATGGTCAGAAACACATGCAGTTCTGACATGGAAACATCAGCAGATGAAGGGTTCAGACTAAATGCAACATGTCCAAAAATTATGATTTGGAGCAAATTTTTGTTATAAAAAATGTATAATTTTTTTTTCAGAATTGAATTTAACATGTAGAAGATTTTAAAACCTGTCGGCTTCAGAGGAAAAGGAAAGTTTCACTTTCTGTTTCTGAGAACATGAAGACTTTCCCCAACAATAAAACAGTTTAATATCTGAACTGTGTCAGATTGACCCCAACTCTAAAGGTCAAGCTGTAAACCTTGGTGGGTTTCATGAGGAACAGCGCCCCCTGCTGGGCAAACACAGACATTCAGCTCCAAAGGACAGTTTGGTTTTTCTAAAGTCTCTGACCAGAGGAGATTCATGTGAAGGTTGATTCTATAAAAGCTTCATTTCCCCTGCAGATTATTAGATATTTTACCATCTAATAAACTGACTGAACCTCAACAAGCAGCAGGGATAATTACAGCTGATCATGTCAGATGAAACCATCAGAGTGGTCTAGTCCATGCCCGGAGGCTCAACTTGCTGTGATATTGTCCTCCATCTTGTTTCAGAGTGGAAGTGCTTCAGCCTCTCAGGAAGAGGGAGGGTTTTACTCTGCGGTTCTGACGGTGAAAATATTCTGATCTCTGAGAGCCGCCATGAAGGAAACATCTGTCAGGTTCCTGCTCCGTGAGTACCGACTCCGAACCTGCTGCTGCAGGTTAAAGGTTAAACTCTGAGGACGAGCTGAGGGAGGTCAGACGGGGAAACTGCAGATTATTCACAGAATGTAGCAGAATGAAGGTCAGAGATATTTAAATCAGTGGAGCAGAAAAGGTTTTAATGCTCTCTGTGGTTCTGGAGAGGTTTCATCAGAAACAACTTTAAATAGTTTTCATGTTTGTGTGAATCTGAAACCATCAAAGTTCTGATGATTTGCTCTTCATGCCAGATATGCAGCCATTGTCATGATTTGTGGTGAGGGAGAACGCAGGCAGGACCCAGGATGTAGTGATGATGATGAATTTAATCATCATCATCATCACCAGAACAGTCCAGGAAGCTGGCAGCACGGCTCTAAAGCTCAACATGCAACATGCAGCAGCATCCAAAGCTGCAGGATAACAGAGCAGCTCTGGATCATCAGGGATGACAGAGATCACTGCATCCTGCCATCCCTCCTTCCTGCTGCTGCAACAATCGGCCATGTCTGAATGTCAGGAGGAGCTGAGAGGTTTGGAGAACCAGAGGAAGCTCAGCACACGTCCCTGAGGAACCTCTGAGTTCAGAGACTGAGCTGAGAAGGAGGTGTGATGTCAAGATTAGATTAGATCCATAATCTGTAGATTCAGAGGATGTGCAGAAAAAGGCTCCAAAAATATAGAAAAAGATGAAAAGGCAGGACAGAAACAGAGCAGGCAGGGAGGGAGCAGAGGAGAGAAGCGTCATCCTCACCGAGAGCAAGAGAGGAAAAAGATTCATTACATCTCAGCTGGATTATTGTAATTCTTTCTCTAAAGGCCTGGATGAATCCCAGATGCAGCAGCAGCTCAGCTTCTCACAGGAACCAGGAAGCCAATACGACCATATAAGGTCCATCTGGCCTGCCTGTTTCATACTTAGAAAGTTTTAAACAGATTAGCTCCTCTTTATCTTCAGGACCTTTTGAAACTTGGTTCTGTCCAGAACTTTAAGGTCCAATAATCTCTGCTACTGAAAGTCCGTCAGAGGAAAGAGATCTGGTCTCTGTTGCTGCTCCTAATCTGGAATAATCTACCTTCCAGATTAGATCTGCCCTCAGCCTGGATCAGTTTAAATCGCTTCTTAAAACTCATTTTTATTCTTTGCATTCAGTTGAAACTGCAGATCTTCTGCTGTAATTTTTAAAAAACTTATTTTTACTCATATTATTCTAACAATATATATAGACTTATATTTTTCTAGCATTTTTTCTCTTTTTCTTTTCATCAGCTTGTTTTATTACTGGCTTTGGTGACGTTTTAAACCTGTTTTTAAAGTCTGTATAAATTTACATCCATTTGTATTTATAGTAATTGGAGGCAACATTAACAGCTGATCCTGAAAGTTTGAACTTATTTACAGATGTTGATGTCAGCAGCTCAGATATTTACAAGGTCTTTGATTTTCTTCTCTCTTTAGTTCTGACCTCAATGCTGAGCAGAGCAAAAACACCAGGTTGGTGAACTTTATATTTAAACCTTTAACTTCTTCAAAAAAGAAGAACATTTTCTCTCATGGTCAGATTTGTTTTCTTTATGATAAAAACTAAGCTGCAGTTTTTCCTTCCAGCTGCTCTGACTGTGAGTCCCAGCAGATCTCAGTTCTTTGAAGAAGAATCAGTGACTCTGATCTGTGAGGATGGAAACAGCTCAGAGGGATGGACTGTGATGAGAAACACGACCAGAGGAACCAGGACTGAGTGTGGAGGTGGATGGGGGAAACTAGATGGTTCTACCTGTGAGATGGGCTATTTGGTCCAAGGAGACTCTGGTGTTTACTGGTGTGAGTCCAGCAGTGGATCCTCCAGCAGTGGATCCTCCAGCAGTGGATCCTCCAGCAGTGGATCCTCCAGCAGCAGCAGCAGCATCATGAACCTCACTGTTGGTAAGATCAGACTGTGGAGTTAGTGTTGCTGTGTGATGAAATGCTGTAGTTTGTCTCTGTGTTGAGGTGGATCAGTGATCCTGCAGAGTCCTGTCCTCCCTGTGATGGAGGGAGATGACGTCACTCTGAGCTGCAGAGCAAAGAATCCAGCCCACAACCTCCCAGCTGCTTTCTATAAAGATGGCTCCTCCATTGGTAATGAAGCTACAGGAAACCTGACCCTCAACCCGGTGAAGAGATCTGATGAAGGCCTCTATAAATGTAGCATCAGCCAACATGGAGAGTCTCCATCCAGCTGGATCTCTGTCTCAGGTCAGCAGCTTCTCTGTCTGCTTCAACCTTCATCAGGAGACAAGAAATAAATGATGACCTTTGATTCCTTTCAGAGAGAATCACCTCCACTCCTCCACCTTCCTCCACCTCCACTCCTCCACCTTCTCCCACCTGTCCCACCTCCACCCAGTCTCCTCCCATCATGCTCCTGTTCCTCTCCTCCAGTGCAGCTGTGCTTTTCCTCCACCTGCTGGTCTTCCTGGTGAGCCGATGTGTTTACAGGAGTCATGAAGGTGAGGAAGTCGAATGTTTTCTCTTCCTCTGAGCTTCTGGGATTAAATCCAGAAACTCTGTAATCTGTAGTTTCCAGATTTTCTGCAGATTTCCTGACATGAATCCTCACTTTGAACATCTGGAGAGATTTAGCTGAATGTTTCTGCTGCTTTGGTTTCAGGATCTGGATTTAACCTGCTGCAGTTTGGACCCAGCAGAGGTGAGTCTGGAGGAGTTCTGGACTTTTCTAGGATCAGAGTTCTGGATCAGACAGAATCCAGACCGGATCATTCAGGACTTTAGATCTAACTGATGCTAAACATCAGAAACAATTCCTGCCTCCATGTTTGTTTCCAGCAGAGCTGCTTGACTGTCACTCAGATCCCCTGGTGGTCAAACTGCGTTACTGCAGCCTGATCGTTTCTCTAGAAGCAGCAGCTTCACCTGAACTGCAGCTGAAGTTTACAGGCTGGTTGAATGTTTGATGGATCTCAGCTGATCTCAGCTTCCTTCCTGCAGACTGAGCATGCTCAGTGAGGAGCAGAGCAGATGTTTACAGCTCTACTGCAGTCTTACTCCAACCTTGCTCTGGTTGGAACCAGCAGTTCTCCCAGGGCCTTACTGGGAGAACTGCTGGGAGAACTGCTGGTTCACAGACCATTTCACCATTCTGTATGGATGAAGAAGCCTTTTGATTTAGTCTCCTCCCTGTAACCTGATTATATCGTCTGAATCTGGTGAATTTGTTGCAGGAACCTCTACATGTGTCCTCTACTCAGCGCTGAGGACAGACGTCCATCAGGGACAGGTCGTCTGCTCCGTCTCCAGTCTGAGGAAATCTAACCTCTGAGGTTCACTGTGGTTCAAATAAAGCTGCTGTTGCTATGGTAACCACTGTGTGCTGGATCAGGTCCTTCATGCTGATGTTTCCAGTTGTTGGAAGCAGATCATCATCTGCTCCACTGAATCGTCCTCAGTAGTTTCACTCATTAACCAAACCAGCTGGATGAAATTTACCAACATTTTCCTGCCAAAATCCATTTGAACTCAGACTGAATCCATCCATTTTCTAACACTCTTGTCTCTAGTGGAGTCAGGAGGTGTTGCTGCCTCTCCAGCCAACGTTCCGGGCGAGAGGCGGGGTCACCTGGACAGGTCACCTGGACGGGTCGCCAGTCTGTCGCAGGGCAACACGGAGACACACAAACAACCATGCACACACACACTCACACCTAGGGACAATTTAGAGAGACCAATTAACCTGACAGTCATGTTTTTGGACTGTGGGAGGAAGCCGGAGTACCCGGAGAGAACTCACCATGCACAGGGAGAACATGGAGACTCCATGCAGAAAGACCGGGAATCGAACCCAGAACCTTCTTGCTGCAAGGCAGCAGCTCTACCAGCTGCGCCACTGGGCAGAATGAATCAGTCGTCATTATTATTATTATGTCATTAACCATTGTTTAACTGGGTTTTAAGGGCCAGAGGTCAAACCCAGTTTGCTCCAAATTAAACAGGGATTTTCCATGTCAGTGTAAAGTAGCTCCAGTCCAGTCTGCTCTGTCTGCAGTCGGGTCCTTTTTCTGCAGCAGCTCAGAAGATAAACGTCATTTTAGTGAAACCATCAGGGAAGATAGTGAAGTACGAATGATACGCTGTCAATGACACACACGAACTTTGACCTCATCTGAGCCGTTTCCCTCCAGAAAGTGACGTTGGGTCCAGAGCAGCAGACCTGGGCTGGACCAGCAGAGACGTTCTGCACGTCCTCCATGTTCTCCATGTTCCCTCCAGCAGGTCCGACGCTCTCAGATCGCAGAGTCAGTGGACCGTTTCCTAGGCAACCAGCACATGTCCTCTGCAGTCTCCATGCTTAGTGAGCTGAAGGCACGCTGCAACTAATAGTCCTTCATTATTATTTCAGTTGAGTTTGTAATTATTGCTGGTTCAACAACAATAATCACAGAACTGGAATGGATGCTAAGCTTAGAGTATGGCAGAGAGCATCATGGTCTGTGTGATCTATACAGTATGAACTCTGACTATTGGTTCTCTTAACTGTTTGACCTGGGGTCGAAGGTCACATGTTTTAACCAGCTATCCTCACACCTTCAGTTACAGATTAGTCAGTGAGGTCAGAGTTCATGTCGACTGGAAGTCAGTTGGAGGTTTAGAAACAACAGCTGATGAGTTTCTGCGGTATCCTGCTTGAATCCCTGCTGCCACCTGCTGGCAGGTACCTGGTACTACAGCTCCCTCTGGTACCAGGGACCAATGTTTCTGTTAAAAGTAAAATTTTAATAAGGTTAATTTTACTTTGTAGTCATTGCAAAGAGGAGATTAAGTGTGAAGAGGAACAACAATGAAGGTCAGTCAGGATTCAACGGGACACATGAAGGGTTTCGACCCGACTGCTGGCGTTCCTTAGTTCCGGATATTATGTGAAATTAACCTTTTCATGCATGAATTATGATCCTTTGTGTCAGGATTTTTTTTTCCCCCAATTTTTTTTCTCAAGGCATTAAAAAAAAGTAGGAAAAAAATTAGTTAAAAAAAATTATTTTTATTTTTTTTTTTTTTTAGGTGATCAATTGTAATTTTCTCCAAATACAAAGTTGTTGTTTGAAAAATACATCAGTAGTTTTGTTTTATCTGAAGTCACAATATTTATTTTTCCTGTAAGAGTCGCCTGAGGGACCGGCTCGGTTGGCGTCGGCCATGTTGGATTTAACAAAAATAATTTCTTGCATTTGCAGCTGATCAACACTTCATTGTTGATAGTGTAATTTATATAAGAAGCACAAGACAATGGCTTTTAGGTAACTGTCCACTGTAGTGACCACTATGCATGAAAGGGTTAAACAGTTTTGTTCCAAGCACCAAAAATGTCAGCCCGTTTTAGATAGTGTAGGGCGGTACCCTATCGCCCTACACTATGATATATATATATATGATAAAGTATCATATATAACAGGTTTGGTTGCAGACTGTGTGGCATGCAGCCACATGGCAGTCATGTCTGAATCCAGTTTCTGTGCAGAACACAGAACAATTAAGATGATTTTATTTTCTTCAAAACAATGATTAATATAATACACAGGTCCCTGGGTAGGGGATGGGGGGGCAGCCAGATACTCCAGGGAGTCGAGATGAACGGAGCCGAGTCTGGGGGTTATATGACTGTGGTCACCAAGAGGCGGAGGACCGGGAGGCGGAGGACCGGGAGGCGGAGGACCGGGAGGCGGAGGACCGGGAGGCGGAGGACCGGGAGGCGGAGGACCGGGAGGCCGGAGGACCGGGAGGCCGGGAGGCGGAGGACCGGGAGGCGGAGGACCGGGAGGCAGAGGACCAGGAGGCCGGGAGGCAGCGCTTATCAAACAGGGAGAAACCATGGAGTCTGCTAGAAAGACATCTGCTGAAACAAGAAATGAACTATCATCTAGTGAGTCTAGTTACCCAGAGAGGAGGGTTTACCTGGAATAACAGATACACCTGAACATCATCATAATAACTGATGTCAGTTTGAGACAAAACTGGGTTAATAAAGTATAACCATAATGTACAGGAGCTAATGCAGGTGGAGAACTCTAAGTCCACCAGAGTGTAATAATCCTGATATTAATGGTCAATTCGAACATGATCATTAATGCTAAACTATTGGGTTTCTAGGAGACCCTGTCAGAGAGACGCCCAGAAAAACTGAGAGCCAACAGAGCAGCCAGTCATGCTGCGTCCATGTCAACATGGCCGCTGCTAGACCAGACAGGTGGAAACTCTGACGCCCCGTTTGCACCAGCTGCTGGTTGTTTGTGGTGAAATCCGGTTGAGACCAGTTTCAGTGAAAACGTCAGTGGAACCATCAGCAGCTGGTTTCTGTGGCTCAGATGAGACGGACAGGCTGTGCTAACTGAAGACAGGCTGCAGGCTGCAGACCACCGAGCTGACATGCAGGAAACATGCAGACCACCGAGCTGACAGGGAAACCACAAGCTGCTGACTCTGAACACTACAGACACAAAGTAACAGGAAAACTCAACATGGAGTTAGAGAAACCACACAAACAAAGCATGAAGCTAAATAACTTCATCTATTTTAATGAAGAAACCAGATCAACAAGGACAAAAGGTTCTGATGTCACACACACTAATTACAGTCATTGGTCTATGTTTAAATGTTTCCTCAGATTGACATTGATCTGAATTTTCCTCCTGCAGTGAAACTCAAAGAGGATATTTGATCAGTCCAAGCAAACAGAAACATGGAGTTCCTCAGGGATGTGTCATCGCTGCTCTGCTTGTTCAGATTTAGAAAAGTATTTGTTTTTTTATTAAGGCACATTGATATGTGGTGACAGCAGTGATGATATAATAATTCAGATCATCCAATCTTTATTCATCCAGGGTGGAGGAAGTCATAACCACTGAGCTTTGCAGATTGTTTCCTGCAGGTTTAATAAGGAAAGAATTAGAAACATAATAGGATTTTAAATGTCAGAGCATCTTTACTAGATCATTAATTGGTTAATGTATGAACTGAGTGAATGATTCAAAGTGTTACCTTTGTCTCTGTGTCGATGTAAAGAAACCAGCAGCAGAGTGGAGATGAAGTACGGACAAAACACGACCAGGTGGATGAAAACTAGAAGACCCACAGAGGAAGGAGAAGAAGAAGGAGTCGAATTTGGAGAGGCAGCAGCTGCTGTTGATGTGAACAGATTCACAGATAAGGATGAAGCTGCTGGATCACATGGAGGGAGAATTAAAGTCATTCAGGAGACGGAGGATGATATGAGAGACCTGAGAGCTCCTCACCTGGAGCAGACCTGCTGCTGGGTGGAGAGGAGGTGATGCGTTTCTCTAAAATGAAACTATTTGTTACCATGGTGATGCTCACAAGTTCAAATCAAAGCCCAGAGAAGCTGCTGACCTGAGACAGAGATCCAGCTGGATGGAGACTCTCCATGTTGGCTGATGCTACATTTATAGAGGCCTTCATCAGATCTCTTCACCGGGTTGAGGGTCAGGTTTCCTGTAGCTTCATTACCAATGGAGGAGCCATCTTTATAGAAAGCAGCTGGGAGGTTGTGGGCTGGATTCTTTGCTCTGCAGCTCAGAGTGACGTCATCTCCCTCCATCACAGGGAGGACAGGACTCTGCAGGATCACTGATCCACCTCAACACAGAGACAAACTACAGCATTTCATCACACAGCAACACTAACTCCACAGTCTGATCTTACCAACAGTGAGGTTCATGATGCTGCTGCTGCTGCTGGAGGATCCACTGCTGGAGGATCCACTGCTGGAGGATCCACTGCTGGAGGATCCACTGCTGGACTCACACCAGTAAACACCAGAGTCTAATGGGAGGAGACCAGTTAAGATGCATGAAGAGTTCGCTGGTTGACCCCAGTCCTCACACGGAGCTCTGGTCTCTTTGCTTGTGTTTCTCATCACAGTCCATCCCTCTGAGCCATTTCCATCCTCACAGCTCAGAGTCACTGATTCATATTGGAAGAACTGGGATCTGCTGGGACTCACAGTCAGAGCAGCTGGAAGATTTAAAATGTTCTGAAGGTTAAAATATTTACATATTTCTTTATCAATGACTGAACTATGACTGAATGTCTCACAACTGTCAATATTTACTGTTTATTGCTAAAATAAAATAAAAATAAGTTATGGTAATTAATCATAATGTAATAATTTGAATGTGAAGGTTTCCTGACCTTGTTTGCTCAGAGTCCACAGCAGTGATATCAGCCCTGAGGAGAAGATTTATCAATTTAATGTCGATAAAATCAGCATCTATCCGTCTGTCTTATTGTTAATCGAGTTAAATATTTAGATCTTCAGTTGTTTAATATTCTCTGTAATATTTCTCGTCAGTATTTCTGATATCTGAACTGAACAACATTTGTTAGGTTTCATTTCAAAGGATCAATATTAATTGATTCTAGTAATAATTAACTGATGTTTGCTTCCTGTAGTTTTGTTGTAATTAATAAATGATATGAATTTAATTTAACCTGTTGAAAGCAGAGACTAAAGTCAATTCAGAAAATGTTAATTTTTTTGCAGTCAGAACTCGGATCAAAGTCTTCATGATGGTGATGCGGGAAGGAGCTCCAGTAGCAGTCAGTCCTGCAGTGAAACTGAAGAACCCTCTGACTGAAGACTGTTGTGTCATGCTAACATGCTAACAGTAGAGATGATGTTCCACACTAACACATCCTGCATTACTCCATCAGCTGATAGCAGCTCTGCTAATCCAGCTACTTTGCTTTTGCTGCTCCTATTTAAATCTCAGTCTGAGATGTTGGAGTAGGGGATACTGATGCTTTGAACTTCGTCCTGCTCTCTCTGCATCCATGAAGCCTCCTTTTCAACCCATCTTTGATTGGGGTCAAAGTTCAGGAATTTTTTTAACTTTGGGATGCTAATTAGCTGCTCCCAGTTGTAAAAACAATATCTTGTTGCCATGGTTACACATAGACACGACTGTTTGAGAGTAACATGGTAAGAACAAGAATCCTTTCAGCCTCATCCAGAAAATGAACCAATCAGAACCAAATGATGCTAGAAAACCCAACGACATTATTATTATTAGTATTATTATTATTAGTATTATTATTATTATTATTATTATTATTATTATTATTCTCCTGTTACCAACCCTTTCTGATCACATTCAACATGTTTCTGTAATAAATTTAATCTCTGCTGCCAAGTTAAAGTTTTTCTGTCTCTAAATTGTTCAAACTATCTTCAACGGTCAAAACAGGAAATGACAGTTTGACGCCCTCCATCTCCACCACCAGCACATCCTCACACAAAATACTAAATATGTGGTTAAATATATCATTTACTAGGATATTTCTAGTAACATCCTGTCCCATTAGAGGAGCGTTAATATCTATATTTATATTATTTCCCTGGTTGTTTCAGCTCCAGTTTTAAGCAGCAGTTCCTGTTGAGTTCTGCATCACATCCTGTTAGTGAAACACCTTCAGACTCTTTAATATTTCCTCCATCAGTTAGAGATGAAGCTGATTCCTAATAACTAAGCTGATGAAGGTTCCTACTCACAGAGCAGGCTGAGCAGAGATGGTTCCTTCATGGTTCCCTCAGAGATCATCTCATGTCTGGCTGGCAGCTGCAGTGAAGCCCCGCCCTCTTCCTGCCAGCATCTCTCTTTTCATTGGTGGACAAAGCTCAGCTGGTTTAGTCTGAAACATTAATCTCCCATTTCAGAATTGCACAAAGAAGAGAAAATATAAAGATTTATTTCACTTTTTAAGGAAAGCTTGTAAGTCTCATCTTTTCTTTCTATTATGCAGCAGGAAGTTGTGCATTTCACAGTTTTAGTGTCATTTTGTTTGATTTTGTTGATGGTGAAATCTTCAGTCAAACTCCAGGGTTAAAGTGATGTGAAGATCAATAATCATAAGGCAAAAATAAACATGTTTCCTCTGAACTCTTCTAGGATCTTTGTAAAATAAAGGATCCAAACTAAAAGTGAATCAGAGGTGAAAATGGTTCAATCAAACAAACTTTATGAATCTGGTCTGTAACTCACAGTTTGCTGCCTGGTCCAGCCTCACTGTTGATGCAAAGCTCTTCACGGATGTTAATGTGTATTTACATCAGTCAGCTGATCAATCTCGTTTCATGGTCACCATGGCAACCACAGAGAAAAGCGTAAAGAAACACACCGCCCCCTGCGGGTTATAGCGCATCAGTACATCAGGCCCTGCAATAGTTAGAAATCACCATCAACCATCACCAACAGCGCCCCCTGCAGTCTGTTTCCCACAATGTTTTGCGCCAGGATGAAAGAATCATGAACTCATTAAGATCTTGTCTTGTTTTTTTGAGAAGCCGTCAGGTTCCAGCAGGAAGTGACTCAGAACAGCTGAGGCTCATGGGAAATGTAGTCATCCCTCAGTGGGAGGGTTGTTGGTTTGATTCCTGCCCTGCTGGATGTCCATGTTCCTCTGGATGAAGGAACTAAAATCACCCAGAAGGATCAGGATCCTCTGTTCCACCTGATGACGTCATTCAGTGACGTTTTCAAGTTCAATCAGTTTAGATTCAGTTTTATTTTCACTGATTTCAGCTGAGAAGATCTAGAATATATATACATATATATATATATATATATATATATATATATATGCAAATGATGCATCATCACTTTGTTTATAGTAGATTATATTAAAACTTCTTAAAGTTTATCATTATTCACATTAAAGGTCCAACTCAAAGAGAGTAAACATGTTCGGCCACTGGGGGGCGCTGGTGATCCATAGAGGCTGAATGTCATTTATGCTTTTACAGAGTTAGAATAGAATAGAATAGAATAGAATAGAAAGCTTCTAGTCTATTTGTATTACCAGGGGTTAAATCAGGTGAACCTGCAGTAACTGACAGAAGAACAGATTCCATCCATCCATCCATCCATCCATCCATCCATCCATCCATCCATCCATCCATCCATCCATCCATCCATCCATCCATCCATCCATCCATCCATCCATCCATCCATCCACTAACACCGTTGTCCTCACTGGGGTCAGGAGTTTCTGGTGCCCTCCATCTAACGTTCCAGGCGAGAGGCGGGGTCACCTGGACAGGTTCCTGGACGGGTCGCCTGGACCAAGGAACAGATTCACACAATGTTAAAAAATATGTATAAAAGCAGAGAGATAACCTAAGATAAAAATATTTTAATTTCCAATATAAATATGATAATCATTGATTCTGATCCAGATTGAGTTTCTGATCCTGATCCGTTTGTTCTGATCAGAAATCCTCTGGTTCAGTTTGAACAGCAGCAGCTGGATCAATAATTAACCAATGGATCTATAGCATGGAAACAAAACATGACAAGTTTACAGTTTTGTTAATATGTTTATTGTAATATAATCATTGAAACATTTACCAACATCTTCACATATGGATCGTTTTCTTTAAGGCTGCAGTTAGAATGGACTCAGAGTCCTCAGAGAGAGAGAGAGAACAGGAGAGGGAGAACCACGTCATCAGTAGAAACTCCCCTCCTGTGCAGGTTATATAAACCGAGTCTCTGCTCTGCTCCGCCTCCAGTTCCCGTCCGCCGGCTGATTCTCCTCAGCGATGGGGAGAATCTTCCAGTCATTTGCTCCCAGCCCTGCCAGCAGCAGGTCTCTCCTCACAGACCGGACAAACCTGACGAGACCAGCAGCAGCTTCATCAGAGTTTAGTTACTAAACAACCAGCTGAGAGGAAAATGGAAACAGATCAAAGTTTGGCTCTTCTCATGGCTCTGACTTTAATCTGCCCCACCGACTGCCAAGGTGAGCTGGACAGTAATCAGGTCTCATCTAACAGGTCTGACCCTGCGAGGGTGGTTCAGTTAGTCCGGTCGGGCGGAAAAACAGAAAGAAAAAAGCCACTAGATCAGCGAGACACAGCAGGTTTTAATATATTTGATTGAATCTTTTATTTTGAAGGGGATTTATTTAGAATAACTCACAGGTTATTTGATCGACCCGCTGGGTTAGGAGAGGAGATCCCCGCTGGATCATCACCTCATAATAACAACAATCAATAATTGATCGTTTCATTTGTTCGGATGAATAATTAAGCTGCAGCTCAAAGCTAAAAGGTTTTTGTATTTTTTTTACATCTCAGCTGAGATATGAGAGGAAAACAGATGAAAACTAACAGGAAGGCTCCAACAGCTGTTAGAAACTAACAGGAAGGCTCCAACAGCTGGGCCTGAGCTTCTCTGGAGCGTTTCTCTACATTAACTGAGAAACGCTTTAAAGTCGGTTTCAGATCGATGTGAGGCGACAGCAGCAAACAGCTGGAGGTGAAAAACACATGACAAAAATAAAAACATTATTATTATTTGATTTTCCATCCATCTCTCCCCCCTGACCCTCTGGGGTCTGGAGCTGCTGCTGCCTCCGGTCAACGGGTCAGAGGTCACAGGTCACCAGTCCAATATTCAGACAGTTCTAAACAACCTTTGAACATGAAATCATAGAATGTGTGAGTTAAAAAGATAGAGAGGAATAAATGCTAAAACAACAGGAAATATGTTCAAATCTCACATGAAGAAGTGAATCATTAATTACAACATCTAGACATTAATATAAGAATAACACAAAATGAGTCATAAATACTTTTAATTAGTCAGTTTGCATCTGATACTGAAACTGAGCAGTTTTCATTTAAAGTTTTCTCATTAAAGTGTTTTTCCTGGTTGAGGATAACAGAAGTTCCTGCAGACACGTCCACATTTCCTCTTATCTGCGGCATCGCCATGGCGACCAGTGGTGCAGCACCAACAGCCCCACCCCACCATGCAGGGCAGAAGGACAGGAAAGTCCCTCTGGGCTGTGATTCACCACAAACACTGAGACACTAAATCAGACTGTCACTTCCAGAGCTGAACCGTTTTAACACGTCAGACCCAGTTTTACTGAGACCAGCGTTAATCAACCTACAGATGATTAATCATTACATGATCAGATAGTTTATCATAAACCCAGCCAATCACAAACTGCCTAACAATAAAGCTTAAGATTCATATAAGGGTCATTAAAGCTCCTCATTTCATAAAATCCTTCATAAGGGCTGAATTTGTAAAACATCTTCTGAGTGAAACTTGAATCGCTTCACAATCAGAAAGTTTCAGTCTCAGGTTTTCTCAATAAAACTCAGAAACAGGAAGTTGATCTCAAATCATTCAGTCTCTTCTGAAGCTCCATGTTTCAGCTGAAAATATGATTCATAAGGAACATTTTCATTCATATGGAAGAATCTCTTTTCTTCTTCTCCTGTTTTAAATAATCAGCATCAGGAGGCTGAGAATCACTATCCTCTCAGCTATACAGTCAGCTTGACCTTTGACCTCTCTGGTTGTGCAGATCAGAAGAATGTGACAGCAGAACCGGGTCAGAACGCGGTTCTGCCATGTAGCGCTGCTGGGAACAAACGGATCATCGCCGCGCAGTGGAGCAGGTCTGATCTGGGGTCAGATTATGTTCTTCGCTACAGAGACGAGCTTCTGGACGAGGAGAACCAGAACCCGTCCTTCAGAACCCGGGTGGCTCTGCTGGACGGAGCGGTGAAGGAGGGAAACGTGTCTCTGGTTCTGAAGAACCTGACGGCAAACGACACCGGAGAGTATGAGTGTCGAGTCGCCCAGAGAGGAGCAGAAGAAGCTATCGCTATCATGAAACTCATCAGCACCGTCTACCTGCATGTAGCTCCGCCCCCTTCGCCAGGTGAGTGTTTGTCTCTCAGATCAGATGATGCTGATCTGCAGTGGGATCAGACTAACTCCTGGTTCTGTTCTGCAGGGAACCAGGATGGACGGGTCAGTCGAAGTCATGCTGGCCTGTTGGTGGCTCTCTCTGCAGCTGTTGTCATTGTTTCCATGGTGATGATAACAGCTGTTAGGAGGAAGAAGATGGAGACTCGTTCTCCACCTGATGATGCAGAGAAACCAGTGATCTGACTGAAGGTTGATGTTTCTGGAACATCATCAGCCAAAGCAGAGACAAATATCATATCTTTAGTCAATAAGAACATGAAAATACTAGCAGGAGGGACATTTTTAAATGTGAATCTAAACCATCCAGATCAATAATTTAATGATCAGTTATCTGTCTGATCAAGTTAATAACCTGATCAGACAGATTGAGTCTGTGTTATTCCTGCACTAAGCAGAGTTTCCCCTCCGTGAATTGCTACCTTGTCGTGGTGGAGGGGCTTTAATGATCTCATGTCCTGGTTGGTTAATGCTGGGGTCTCCTGGGATCTCCTGGGGCCTCCTGGGGTCTCCTGGGGTCTCCTGGGCCTTCTGGGGTCTCCTGGGGCTCCTGGGGCCTTCTGGGGCCCTGGGGTCTTGGGGTCTCCTGGGGCCTCCTGGGGCCTCCTGGGGTCTCAGCAGCCCAGCAGCCTGTCCTAGAGACGAATCACACCAAGAGCAAAAAGCAGAAACACTGGAAATAAAATCTACGCCTGGGACAGAAAGCTGCAGTTATTCTAATCGTTGTTCTGGTTCTGGTTCTGGTTCTCACCTCCAGGCAACGAAACATCAACCGATGATGACGGGTTCATCTGGACCGAATCAGTCACTGATTCCTCCTCTGAATATATTTAGTTGCTCCAATAATCATTTGTTTTGAATCTTATTGCTGACCTGAATTTGTCGGTACTGTTTTGTCTCCCTTGGCTCCATCAGGGGGATCAACACCATGAACCAGATGAGCCGAAACGGATTTGAGCTTCAAGTTTATTCTGCTTTATTTTCCTGTCATGTTTTAAAGTTGTGTTCTGTGAAATGTGCTTAGTAAATAGTTTACCTTACAGTTAGCATTATTTCAGGTACTAAGAGATGTGAGTATTTACCAGGAGAGCAGGCTGACTGCAGACCAAACATTTCACCTTCCTGCACATCAGAAATAAAACTGGATTCATTTTTCACTGAACGTCTTCCTCTAGTTATTCTAGAAAAGCTTTTCTCCTGCCTGGTTGTTTAAAGCGAATAAATGTTGAATGTTTCCATTATTTTTGCTTCATCATTTCAGATAGTTGGGATGTTTCACAGAAAGGAAGAAAAACTCTTCCTACTCCCAGGATGCAGTCAGTTTTTAAGTTTAACTGGATAAACTAGAAATGATTTGATGGTTTTAAATCCAACAGGCTCTGAACTAAGAGATGATCCAGCTGCATTAAACATGTTGCTGGGGAACCTCAGACTGGAGCCTCTGAAACTTTTACATGCGAAACTAAACTAACTGATTTCAACACAGAACAATATTAAACTATTAAACGCTTATTTTCACAGAAATGTCGACTGATGGTTAATAATGATCCCATTGATCACCTGATGACATCATTAACTCATCTTTAATCTGATGTTTGCTCATAAGATTTTTATTTATTCTTCTGAGAAACTTTCTGACTCCTGAAAGATGCAAATGTTTTTTTAGACAAATGTGACTCAATTTTATGGTTCAAAGGTGAAGAATTGAGCAGAATTTTAAAAACTGTGTTCAGAGGAAACTTCCTGAACACCTGATGGGGATCAGACAAGCTGCACTGATGAGTGGATCTCTGCAGGATCCCCCTGCAGCTGTTAGATTCTCCCCTGGTCCAACACACCTGGATCATCAGCCAACTGATGCTCACTTCCTGGACTCATTCACTGCCCACCTTGTGATGTAAATATCTTGGCGTATAGAGAACTTAGCCTCACTTTACTTTCTGTTATGGCTGCCAAAAGGTTTGGATGGATAAATTCATTTCCAGGCATTTGGCTGATTCTCTCAGTAGGTTTGTTGTGTTTTGATCATTTTCTGGGTTTAAATGGAGAATCTGAGCGTAAAGCAGGACCAGGTGGTCCAGAAATGATGAAACTCATAAAACATGTTGCATCTCCACTGAAAGCTGAGCTCAGATGATCTACTTCCTGTCTGACCACAGAAATAAAGCCAACCAGACCAAAATGTTCCTGAACCTTAAAACAAACATGAGACTGAATGCTGGTTGTTGACTTTTAAGAGTTTAGATTACATTAATTAAACAGCCCAGAGGTCAGAGGTCAGGAATGAGTAGAACAAACTCCAATCAGGTCAGTCCAGTGAGGAGGCCTGGGCAGGATGCAGGAAACTGTTTCCTCTGTGGCTGCAGCTCCTTCTGCTCACACAGGGAATCATTAATCGCACTGAAACGCTCACTACTGTTTCACACAGAACTCAATAAAGATGGAGGAATGTCCAGACGGTTGGTGCAGGTGGAGACTTTCTATCAATTCTATAGACAAACTGAAATAATCTGTTAAATATCTGCTGTAACATGTGGTGAAAGTGACGTTTACTTCATCGATTCAGCTGGAGCTCAGTGTTTCAGCATCTTTGCAGTTTTCTGGAAGTTTGCTCCAGAATATATTTAACAGTAAATAATCAAACTTTCTGTTCTTTAAATGTAGTAAATACAGGCCACCACACATACTGTATCCCATCAGGCCTTTTCTCTAAAACCAGACATCAGGAGAAAACAAGCTGCAGCTCAGAGGTTTGATCTTCAGCATGAGTCATCCTCCAAACTGAAACCAGTTTCTGTTTACTGGAAATCAGCTGGTGTTTTCAGCAGAAACTGGTCTTTGATCGTCAGTGGAAAATCCCCATGAGTCAGACCTGCAGTCAGACCTGCAGTCAGATCTGCAGTCAGACCTGCAGTCAGGTCTGCAGTCAGACCTGCAGTGTGACCTGCAGTCAGGTCTAACCATCCTCCCTGCTGGGAAACAATCAGCCTGTTTTGATCAGACAGGAATGTTGAAGCAAGACATCATTTATCATTGTTGCTGTTTAAATACAGGTTTAAAAAATAAAACTCTAATAGGCTCTATCCAACAAAACCACTGATCCTCTTGTTCTGTGATGCGTTTCCTCTCAGTGGAGCTGCATGCAGCCTCGTCTGCGTGATTCATGGCTTCATCCTGCAGATGAATGAAACTGAGTTCTCCTGTTTCTGGGATTCAGCTCCGTTGTTCCTGTTTCCTGTAAACCAGGATGTGATTTACTGGAAGAATCCTCCTCAGCTTATAGCAAAGTGGTTTAAGATCAATAAGGTTCATGTTTTGGAGCACAAAGTCATAATTAAAAATGTAAAAGCGAAGCTGAAACTGTCAGAGCAAAACAAACAGCTCTGTTCATCCAGTCCTGCCAAACTCCATGCAGAAAGACCGGGAATCAAACCCAGAACCTTCTTGCTGCAAGGCAGCAGCTCTACCAGCTGCGCCACTGTGCAGCCCTCAGAGAATATTTCTGTTGTTTCAAAAAGAAATCGTTCTTTTTGAAACCTGAAAACTCTCCATGGTTTTTATTTTGAGTGAGTCGAGAAGCTCCTCCTCAGAAGCTACTTCCACATTCATGTCTTTTAACCGAATTGTGATGCATAAGTTCTGTTTCATGAAGCAAGCAGACTAACAATGAATGATCTGCAAACTTCAAAAGGCAAAGAGCAGGGAGGGAAACCTGGGCCTTCACTCCTGCTGCAGCTTGTAAAGAGGATAAAGAGGAAGAGTGAGAACAGGAGCACAAAGTCCCTCCAGTTCCAGAGAAAACAGCTCTTCCCTTTACCGTAACCCGGCTGAGCCCAGTGAGCAGGAATGTCTAACCTGAAATGAAACCCTGGTGAGTCAGCGCCTCAGCCTTTAGTTCAGAAAGAAAAGTTTATCTTTTTCTCAAACTGTTTGAATGTTTCTGACAGAAAATAATACTGGAATAAAGTCTCTCAATATTACATCTCAGTACAGAAATATAAGATTGTAAAACATTTTATTTAACTGACCACCATGGCTCAGCTCTGCCCCCTGCTGGTGGCGCCTGGTACAGAATCCTCTGATTTCTGTGACTCTAACCTGGTTCAGGTTGAAAAGCTCCCAGTTCACCTTCAGACCAGCTTAAATATGACAAATTAAAGTCATTAAAACCATAAAGCAGAAGGAGGTTTGTTCTCTTTGTTCTCTGCTTCATGTTCAAACGTTCCTCTTCTAAACCGGGTCACTGTGACCCGGTTTCCTCCTGACTGGACCCTGCAGCTGCTCTGAAGGTCCTGACAGCATCTCAGCCAGGATGAGGTCTGATGCACATTGATTGACTGCAGCTGGGATCATTGACCTGCTGCTACTTGAATTTGAGGTTTTTATGAATGTCTCCAGCCTGACGCAGCGCTATACTGCCACCTAGTGACGGGAATCAGTAACTCAACTGTAAATAGAAATATTTCTGAAATTAGAATATCTAAAAAACTGATTTTTTAAAATTCTTTCTCATATCAGAAATGAATCTATGATATAGAATCATTACATCAGCACATCTTTATTAAACAGGTCCAACAAACAAAAGATCAACTGCGGCTGAGTTAAATCGATGCGTTGAAGCAATTCCCCATCTGCAGATGAGAGCTGCGCTCCCAGAGGAACAAATCCAGGATCTGGGACTCGGAGCCGACGCCATCATGTCTGTCTTATATAATAACTGAATGACCCAACAGGTCAGCAGTTTCCCTCTCATTAGTCTCATCCCTCCATCCTGTTGGTTTTGGTTTCTGGAATCAAACCCAGCAGTTTCAACAATCTGAGACATTTTCTGCTGCTGATTTTCTTGTCAGAAACATTTCTACCCTCCTCTGTGATTTGATTTCCCCTCCAGATTCCTGAGTTACCCGCCACGAAACCTGAGAGCTAAACGATCAGAAACCAGCTGAGTCTCTGTTGCTGCTGCTTCGCTCGACGTCAGGGAAAAGTTCCTGCCTTCTCCTCCGTCTGTCTCTCTGCTCCTCCATCAGCCGTCAGATCTGAACAAACCTGGAGGAGAAGGAAACAAACCTGAACCAACGAGATTCTTCTTCTTCTCTGGTTCTCGTCTCCCTCTCAGCTGTTTCTGCTCTGATTTATGATGAAGCTGTTTGTTTCACTGGTTCACCCAGTAAACCGGTAAACTGGTAAACTGGTAAACCTCAACATCCCGGTAAAACAGAGTTTACAATAAAACATTTCCTGCTGTGTTTAAATGACCATTCAAAGTTCAAATCAGATCCCTGGCATCGGATCATCGGAGCAGAAATCATCGTCAATTATAGAAGAGTAAAATCTGATTATCAGAGAGACTGTCGGGCTTTGACTAGGCCACAGCAACACATGAAATGTCACTAAACTTACGATCGAAATGTTTGAAAAGATGCTTAACAAATGAATATTTATCTGACATTTTCCTTTAAACTTGATGATGGAAAGGAAAACTTCGACTTTGAAATATAAAAGTAACAAACTGATACATCTAAAAATATACCTGGGTGTTTAAATATGAGAGCATTTTAATTATCAGCCAGAGGAATCAGCAGTTTAAAGAAATCAGATCAGAATTTAAAAACCTCACTTCAGTTTTTATTTCTGTGTTTCATTCATAATGTAAACTGGTAGGTTAACGTCATCCTCAGTTAGAGAATGAAGAGAATGAAGCTGCTTCATTCTCAGACATCAGATCCGTCCATCCGTCCATCCATCCGTCCGTCCACGAAGATTTATTCCTACTGGAACCGACCAACAGACTTTATGCACAGTTTTTACACGTTTTATTCATGTTTTTATTAATGTCAGCCAGTATCATGTATTCACAAGTAATTAAGCCATATTCATGTTTGCATTTAATTCTCTTTGAACGTTAACACCAATAGTCCTGTGTAGTTCTTCTGCCTTTATGAAAATCTGAAGGAATATCAGAAATGATACAAAATTCACTGATGGGACTAAAATAATAAGTTCAGTTTCTGATCCAAAAACACTATAAATAAAGTCTGAGCAATCCTACTGTTGGTGTTTCATTCTGACAGAAAATATCAATTAATAACTTCAATGTTGTAGTTTTTTTAATAGAGGCAGCAAATAATTGCAGTTAGCAACAAAAACTACAGGAAATCCTCAGGGATGTTCACTCGGTCCTTAATTAGTTTTATTCTCAGCCCAACATTTATGAACAGAAAAGATTTCAAAGAACCAGATGCTCCTCTGTCTGTTAATATAAATACAATTTAAAAAGTCATAAAATCTCCCTGGAGTATGAAAACAGTTACTGAAACACATCAGATACAGAAAATGTTTCAGTTTTATGGTTTTGGTTTAATGAGCCCTGATTGGAGGAGCCAGTGACAGGATGAGGGTTTCATTGTGTCACGACCCGACATGTTCAGAGGTCACCTTGTGGTGCTGATGTGGGAACATCTGGGTCAAAGAGGCCGCCCACCGCTTCTGTTAACATTAGTATGAGGAAAACATCTTCAAGAAAACCAATAAAACCAGTAAAACCAATAAAACCAGTAAAACCAGGAAAATCAGGTTTTACCAGGTCTAACCCAATAAAACCATAAAAAAACAGCAAAACCAGGAAAACCAGTAAAACCAGGAAAAGCAGGAAAAACCAATAAAACCAGGTTTTCCTGGAAAACCAGTTACACCAGGAAAACCAATAAAACCAGTTAAACCAGGAAAACCAATAAAACTAGTAAAACCAGGAAAACCAATAAAATCAGTAAAACCAGGAAAATTCCCCAGAATCAGTAAGTTTTGGGGAATTTGAACCAGTTTTCAGAGGAAAGTCAGACAATAAAATATTATCCAGAGGAACTGTTTTCATTAGATCAGGAAGAAAAATATTCACTGGAAAAAATGTGTCTAAGAATGAAAACAGAGAAAATGAAATCCTCAGATAAACAGAAAAAAGGCTCTGGAGGCAACTGAGGACCTCTAGTGGTTCAAACAGGTAAATATATGGAAACGTATTAGAGCTTTGGAACCTACGTCACTGCGTGTGACGTTTACGCCTCGCACCGTCGCTCGGCGCCATCTTTAAAGGCTACAGACCAAAACAAAATGTTAGTTTTTATCCATAATGCTGAAAAGCAGTTTGAAACAATGTGGGCTACATCGCTAAAGCTTCTCCCAGAAGGCTAGCAACGCTACATGGAAAAAATAGTTAATATTGGACAAATCGATCCGTTTGAGATAAAACGTTGGAGCAGAAACCTGATCATTTACCTCATCTGACATTCCCAGACATATTTGCAAACCTGGTCTGTGGTGTCAGTGTTTACACCGCGAATCAGTTCAAGGATTATAAGTCAATGGAGGCACATGTCTAGTTACGAATGGCTGGGTTCATGATTTGGACATTTTTACCCCCGGATTGCGAAAACGTTGTGGCTGAACAAAGGTAAGATCTGAGCTCCTTAATGTTATATACATTCATAATGTACATTATTTTACAATCAATCACAATGTTATGGAGCCTCTAAGGGAACCTGGAGAGAGAGAAAAAGAAATCCCAGCTTATTTTCTCTAGATCCCGAGAAACTAAATCAAGATCCCGACTTAGTTTATAGAGATACTGTGAAATGAAAGAAAGAGCCGGGATCTGGAGAAAATAAGCCGGGATCTCTTTATTTTTCTGTATAAACTGAACATGAGGCAAAATCATAGCAAAAAATTATGACACAACACCAATAAAGCGAATTTAGACACATGGAAATATCTGGAGCAAAGTGTTGGGTATCTGGGGGAGGATATAATGTCAGGATGCCTCACCGCTGTTACCCAGGCCATTCGTCTCCTGTTCGTTAGCTCCAAACCAAAGTCCTTTTTCCATCTTTTTACCGCTGTGGTCGTGTGACCGGACATTGCACCCAGTAACACAGCAAGTCAGCACCATTGCTAAATTATTTTTAAGTAACCGAGATTCAAAATATCTGAGACAGTCGGTTTGCCGGTTATGTTTATGTTTATAGCCTCACAAGATGGCGCTGATATCCCTCCGTCTACAAGAGTGACGTCACGTTCCAAGATAAACTCAGAATAGCAGCTGTTTATTTAGACTTTAATGTATTTAATGAGGTTTTAAAGGATTGTTTTTAAAAATTTTAAATTTTTTTTTTTTTAAACTGAACTTTAGAATTACATTTTTACTTAATTTCTGCTCATTTATGTTTATTCATGAAGGTGTTCAAGAAATTAAATGTTTGTTTTTATCATAACATTATTTTTAGAAACACAATTTTATTCAAATACATTTAATTCTGTAATTTTTTTGGTCACAAATGAAAATATCCATGGTAGCAGTTTTGACTTTTCTGCCAGTAGGTGGCGCTGTGGAGTTGGATTGGCATCATGTGTTTCCTCCAGTTATGATAATCCATTATAAGTTCAGAATTTCTTGTCCTCAGTAAAGATGCCTGTTTGTTAGATTCTCAGTTGGAATTAAAACGTGTTTTATAGATAAATCATGCAGCAGGTTTTGAGCAGAAGGTGATTTCAGAGAATTAACTGTAAGTGAAGTTATGATGAGAATCTGTTTTCATAACGATGATTTATTCACTGGAAGAAAATGGCTGAATATAATCATATTGAAATAGATT
>CADWAE010000143.1:0-23179 GCA_902982915.1 Phalloptychus januarius
ATCTGAGGCAGATCAGAAACTGATCATTTCTAACTATAAAAACGGTTCTCAATTTACGCATGTTAATCTAAATGCTCACTGGTTTGTATCTGTGGAGAAGAACTGAAATGACTTTTTAAGGCAAAATCTAAAGTTGTTTTTTTCTGTTTCAGCCAAGCGTCCGCCTTCTCGTAAGTAAAGCCTCTCACTATTTAATCTGTTTTTATCCTTTGCTCTGTAATTTCCAAAAGTTGCTTTATTTTGTATTGCATCATCAGAATATTTCATGTACATTTTACATTGGTTTATAACATTTATTCTCCTTGACGTTACAGCTGTGTACGGTCAGCCTCCAGTGGAAACCCTATTTCTCCCATAAGCATGAAAAACTGAAACAGACAAAAGCAAACAAGTGAGTTGCTGAATGTTGAATAAAGTCTCTTTTATTAAACTTAAGACCAGAATGTAAAAAACCTTTTCTACTTTCAAAAGTTTCAACATGCTTAAAAGCATGTTTGAAAAAAGAAAATACATGATTTGACTGTTTTAAATGGATATTTGTTATCATGCAACATTTCTAAGATGATATTCTCCAAAATACTTAAATCTCCACTTTTGGAGGATAATTATTCAGTTTTACTCTTTGGAAAGGATCAAGGATGTGATCAAACTATTGATTCTGACTTTGTAAAGCAAAAAAAGATTCTTATTGTTATCAGTAGAATGTTTTTATGGCTCATATGGAATAAGTCAATATTGATAAAAACTGATTTGTAATTTCTATTTCCAAAGCAAAATTATTCAGTAATTTAACTATAGAAATTATTCTTCAGTTAAAATGAGAGGTTGAGTTTACTGCTGGCGTGAAAGTTTGTAATTCTGTTCTTTTTATTATGTTTTGTGTTTTTAGCCACTATTATCATAATTATTATTCAATTCTGTTTTTGAATTTATTTTTTACTTCATCACAGCTTTTAGGTTCTGATTGTTTCAAAGAATATAATTTAGTTTATCTTGTTTAATCAAATGTACAAAATCCCTCCCCTTGGGTAAATCTTTTGTCTTTTTGTCTCTTTAGGTTGATCAACAAAGTTTGCACTGACCAAGAAATGGCACCACTTTGTCTATTTTTGTTAAATTTTTGTCATATTGGCCATCTAAACATTTAACTGGTTAAAATGCTGTTAAATCAAGTGATCAGAATATTTTTATTGTCTGGGAAAAACGTTGTCATTGTTTTTTTAAAACAATTCAGACGAAGCTTAACTCTTCATCCAAACACAGTTACTCTAACAATGGGAGTTTATATCTGCAAAAATCTAATATTTTTTCTCTGGAGAGGTAATGTAATATAATATGTTGTGTTTATGTGTGTTAAACATTTTCTGATCCAATCATCTACCAGTTCATTACATTAATCATTGCAGCTGCAATAGTAATGGGGGTAAGTTTTATTTCACAGTGATGATTATGCAAATAAATTTGATTTCTAGACGTGACAATATTCACCTGATTCTCATAAATATTTTGGTTTTGGGTAAATTATATATTTTTCTATCATTACTTGTCTGTTTCAGTTATTATTAAGGTTTTATTTAAAGCAACTTTAAAAACTATTTTTTAAGCAATTCTATCTCAGTGAGCAATGTTTTTTGTACTTAATTTCTTATGTTGAGATTAGTAAAGTGATGCTCTGTTGAATCTATCCTTGTAAAGTTGGGTTTTAAATAAATTTCCACCTAATCCAATATTTGTTTGCCTTTTATTGTTAAGATGTAATTGAGTTTCAGTGTGAACAACAGAGGCAAGAGTTTCAAATACTGCTTATTGATTCTTCCTATGACTCAGTGAACCTGACCTTTGTGATATTCTTAAACAGTGACCTTCACAATCAGCATAGTGTCATGTTTTTATTTTACCTTTTCCTGTATATTTTTTGTTCACTTTAGTGGTGGGTATTATGTTTTTTTTCAGGCATATAGCACCATTGTGGGATGCCCAGTGGTGCAGTTGGTAGAGCTGTTGCCTTGCAGCAAGAAGGTTCTGGGTTCGATTCCCGGCCCCGGTCTTTCTGCATGGAGTTTGGATGTTCTCCCTGTGCATGCGTTACGCCCCTGTGAAGGGGAATAATGAAACGATGTGGATTCAATGTTTCAACTGTCGTCTCCACTTTTATAATATTTCAAACACTACACTTACACATACATTCCACACAGTATAACAAACACACAGGATGCAGCTAGTTAAAAAGCTAAAGCGAGTGTTATAGCTACAGCCGGTTATAACAACGGCTACAACCGTTGTTATAGCCCCAAAACAACTGCTATAACGGCTATCACAAACGCTTCCTGTGGGCTAAACAAACATAATAAACTTAAAACACAGCTTTAAAGTAACACCTTATAAATAAAAACGTTACCTGTGAAGGGGAATAATGAAACTATGTGGATACAATGTTTCAACTTTCAACTTCTTTGCCATTTTAACAAAATAGTAAAAGATTATTAAGGCACCTAAAAAGGCGTACTTTATTAGCTTAAAATATAAACTGATATAATTTAAAACATACTAAAATTTCTATATTTTTAATAATTTACTTTTAAAGTAAATTATTAAATTTTAAGTGATATTTTGAGCACATATTTTAAAATATTCACAAAATATTTTTAAAAGCCTATCGTTTCATTGGTGCTGTGGAGAGGATAATTATTAAAACCTTTAACTCGCTTTCTCCTCTGGTTCCCCGGGTCGAAGGTCCCCCGTGCAAAAGGGTGAAAGCACATACACACAATCTTCTGTTCCACTGTAGACATATCCAGAGTTTATTCAGACAATCAAATGCATCAAATCACACCAACAGCCCACCAGAATCATCAGAACCTCAAAACCACAAGACAACATCAATCACCTGAAAGAAGCAGAAAAATGGACAAATGCAAAGACACATCCGGAGACGCATTGCATCTCCGGAGAGCGCTGGTGCCGCCACACCCCAGTGATCTGATTAATTGTTTTAGCGCCAAAACTTTTATAGGAAGGTGTGTTCTCTTCTCTAATGTATGCAATCTGGGAGGTTTTCCTGCTCCCCTGACTACAAGAAGTTTCAAATTTCAAAGGGAAGATGCTCTAAATGATTTTATGACTGTTGTTGCGAGGCTTGGTGGGTGTCAGGGAGAGAGTGCTCTCCCCTGTCTCTTATACGGGTTTGGAAAAAGTTATCCTCACACAGACCTTGTTTTATTGTCCTGCTGAGCGACTCCTCTGAATAAACAGATCTTTGCTGTAAACTAAGAATAACATGGAGGCTGGTGGGACACAGTTTTCCTCTAACCCAGAAAATCTAAAAGGCCGATCTGGATATAAGAACTGGCACAATTCTACTTGTTGATTATCATAGACTAGCACATATCCAAATTAATAGCTAGAACTGTTAATAGAAAACTACAGATTAGACTAATTTTATCAAATCATGCACATTATGTCTAAGACATCACGTATGACACCGGACCAAGTATGAATGTGTGTTTCAGCTCTCTGGTATCAGAGAAGACCTTGTCACCAGACTGGAGAAAAACAAAATCCTGACCAATGAAGGTGAGAATAAAATGAAAAATCAAAAACGTAGAATATACACTTTAATGTATCACAGCAAATCCAGCAGGACCAAATTAACTCTGTCAGATTTGATTACAACACTTTTAAAGTGTCTATATGGGTCCACACCAGAAAGTATCAATTTAACTTTTTTGGGGGAGTTTGTACCGTAACTCTTATAAAGTGTCAAATATCAAATCTGCTGAAGTTACTCATTTAATGCTTACTAACACTAATTTAGTGTTACATCTTAATATTAACTCTCTCAGAGTAATTTTTTAACTTCATAAGAGTTATTTGTAATTAATATTAAATAGATATCTTATTGTTTTTAACTTTTAAAAAATTCTTTGGAAAATAAACATTTAATAAAGAGGCAGCGATTTTCTCAAATGCATTTATTTCAAACTGTCAGGTCTCAACACCTAAAACATCAAACACACAAGGAAAGAAAGGCACAGAGTCAGAAATCAATTATACTCACTAGGAGAGCAGAATGAGACTGTACAGTTACAATCTCCAAACCACTCTACCAGCTCATCGCTCTCCTCACCATTTATTATGTTCAAGGGTTTCCCTAGTTACATATCTGAGAGCTGCACTAAGGGATGGGGGAAGTTCTGCAGCCCTCAATACACACAATAGACAGCATAATAGTTGCATATGTCAAGGCTCGGTCGGGCGCTATCAGCTGCAGACCTAACTAAGAGAAAAGCAAGCTCTCAGTACACTCAGTTTTCTTCCATTCCGAGCGCTCCTACACAACACAGCATTCATACATTATAACATCAATGTACATCTAAGTAGAATATATCTGTATGTACATTTATTCCGACACAAACGTGCACCATAATTACCAAACATATTACAACGTGGAATAATGTGCATGTTTCACATGTCGCTTTCATTCACATATTGCTTATTAAAAGGTCTGACATATCAGCTGTGTAATACTAAATGCAGTATGCTTAATGCATTTTTCTTTAATACAATATTAATTAAATTGTTCAAAGAACAAGGTGGAGAAAGTAAAGCATGCAGTTCATGTAATATGATAGAGTAAATTTTCTTTCAACAGGTAGATTGCCAGATATTACAGTACATAACAGACCAACCTGATATTCAGATCCATCATTTCTTACCCTCTCTGCACTCCCCCAAAGAGCTGCCCACTCACTAACAGACTGTCTTCAGGTTGGTAGGCTGTTCGTGAAGTTTGGCCGGGGGACATCACCCTCCTCCTCAAACCTTGGACAGTCTTCAGTCTCTGAGAATCGTGTCGGTCTCTGGATCATAAACAAAAAACACAACGATGAAAAATGGAACAAAGGAATACATTTTACTACAACTCTAACAACTAGCCTCACTTACAGAGATGTGGAGTTTCAGAGATATTAACACTGACATAATCATTTTTGGAGCTTGAACCTTCGAAGAATCCATGGAAGGTTCAGGAGGGGGAGATTGACGCTGACGACTCATCCTCAACCAAACTGGTACTAATGTATACAAAAAGGCAATAAAAGGATTAAAACATGCTGCAAAACGTATATAAGAAGACACACAGCAGGAATAATGCTTTCGACATGAAAAAGCCTTTTACAGTTTTCAAAGGAAAAAAATAGATCAGAAAAGTTGATAAATCTGACCAATATTCATGTAAACATGCAACATCATGAAAAAACATACTCCACATTAATACGGATCTGTTCAAGTTAGCCAAGGTTTTGACTGAATGTTCACCGGCTGAATTTTTTTTCCAACACTTAACACTCCGCAAATATTCGACATGCTAAGCTAAATATGCTAATACCGAGCCGTGTGGCGAACGTTTATCATACAGGTTGATCTCAGCTCAAAATAATAATCATATAAACCATATCAGAAAAAAATGAGTTACCAAACGTGGTAAACTACGGAGCCCCTAAGAGGATATGGAGAAAGAAAAACAACTCACTGAGTTGTTTTTAAGGTTTCTTGATTTTCTTCCGAGCGAAAAGACTGAAAACAAAGAAGATGTAGAGGTGTGTACAGCAGTCAAGTTGGACAGCAGTCATGTTTTGCACTGTGGGAGGACGCCGGAGTACCCGGAGAGAACCCATGCACGGGGAGAACATGCAAACTCCATGCAGAAATACTGCCCACTGTGCAGCCAAGCTACATACAATCAATAACAAATTTGACACAATTTCTATAGTTAGAATGTAATTAGGAATATTTCAAATAGGCATTTTGTCGAGTCAAAATATAATTAGAGAAAGCTTAATTTATTTACAAGTCTAGTCATAAACCAAATTCAGATTTCTGGAATGCAAGTCGGTGAAACCGATTTTATGTTAAAATGGCCTGCCATACTATAGCGCTGTTTAACCCAGTTACATATGACGCTTACGGCCATGACGTACCCCTTGGTTCAGGTAAAACCTGAACAGGTACACGCCTCTACTTCTTCCTTGTTTTCAGTCTTTTCGCTCGGAAGAAAACCAAGAAACCTTAAAATGGATCTATAAAAAGTAATATGACCGAAAAAACAGCCATTATTTTTCTGATTCTATCAGGAATACAAGGTTCTACGGCAGGTGAGTTAGAAAAGATCTAATCATAGCAACTTTATGTTCTTTTGACATTTAATTGATAACTGTTCCTGGTATCGGATCTTGCGTTGTAAACATTTTACTTATTAATTTATAAGAGAATTGTCTAAAATTAAACTAAGTGAACCGGCTAACAAGATGCTTTAATTTTTATTATAATTAATGCATTCCTTATTATGTTTTCCATTGTCTAGAGACGATTTACTCAGCCTACAAACAAAATGGCAGCATATTTAGTCATAGTAGCGAGACAGGCTACATGTAAAATGGACGCCAGTGAGTTTATCAGGCTTATTCCACAGTCCAATGAGCATTCTGAATAAAGTTTGCTAAGAAAAAAAACTTTAAGTTCCCCCCTAACCCAGCCAGCATACCTAGGTGGGACCCATATGGGGAAAAGGAGGGTAGACAATATGGGACCAACATGTGTTTGTCCATAGTTTCCATGGTGGCCCCACATAGGTTTTCCCATGTAGTGACACCGCCTACATGGGTCCTACATGGTGGTGGCCACCCACCTAGGTATGCTGGCTGGGTAAATACTCAGTTTATTTTAGATTCAAATGCTTCTTCTCCAGTTAGAGAATAGCTTTTTTTTTTCTGAATGCCTACCATCCAAACATAAAATAAAGAACTGAAATTTAAAGAATGATTATGTTTTTATTGATCTGATTATTTAGTCTTTTAGTACACACTAGATTTGTTCCTGACTGTATAGACATATTATGCCTTCTTTTCTGTGCTTATTTTTTCACATCTCATTTGTGCTCTCTTTAGGCCAGAGGGAAACTGTATCTCAAACCCCTGAATAGGGAACTTCTTGCCACCCATCCTGTAAAATACTTAGTCGTCCCATATTTGGGCGATAAATGTTGGTCCCTTATTGAACCAATAATAGCAATAGCAATGGAACAAACGGACATCACACACACATCAACAATAAATTTAACAATAATTACCAAAATAAAACACAGGAAATATGTGCAGTGGAGTAAGTTTCACTTTGTTTTTGTTGAGTACTGAGGGACTGCATTACCTGCTTTCTGCTACAAAAAAGTCAAATAATTGCATTATAATTGGTTGGAGTGCCACAGAAGGAGGGGCTTGCCCAGTATACCAGTCCTGAAAGAACAATGACTGCCTAAATATTTATATTTCAAGCTAAAAAAGTTAGGCATAGTTGTTATTTGTGTGATTACTCTATTTAAATTTTTAATTAGAAAAGTGTTACGCATGGACAGATAGGTAAGCAAAATATAAAACTAGATGAGTGTTTAATCATTTTTCTTCTACAAGAACAAAATTTGATACCTTGGGTTTATTTTAGATATGAATAATAACAGAGTAACTAGTAAAATAAAATATTCAGAAATGTCTTTTTTTCTCACAGTGACCCACACTCTGAAGTATTTCTACACGGCATCTTCAGGAATATCAAACTTCCCATCATATGTTTCTGTTGGGTTTATGGATGATGTTCAGATAAGTTACTGTGACAGCAACATCAGCAGAGCCATTTCTAAACAGGATTGGATGAATGAACTGAGTTCAGAATATCCAGATTACTGGGAGGAGGAAACAGAGACATGTCTGGTTAAACAGCAAACCTTCAAAACCAACCTAGAAATTGCGAAACAACGCTTCAACCAGACTGAAGGTTGGTTCATGATTCACTTTGTACATATCACATTTTTTAAGGTCCCCAAATTGTTCATGCACATTATTATCATGTCAGTGATTATTTTACATTATTCCAGTTATTGTGCATCTGAAGATATTTGCCTGTTTAACCCAGAAAATGTCAGTCCATTAAGAAGTTTTCATCTGTGTTCCTATGTATTCTGGAAATTGATCATGGAAAACTATTTCTATTCCTATACCTTTCTTAAAACCCATAGTATGACACTATTGGGACATAAAGCAGAAAATATAAAAATTTTTTCTGGCTATTGTCCAAATAAAGGTTATGAACACATGTACTATGTACTATTTTTGAGGTGGGCATAAATTCAAAGTTAGCATTTTGCTCAAAGAATTTATTTAATTTATTTTAAATGTTTAGGAGATTATTTTTGATAGAGCAGTATTAAACTGTAGTAAACTTGGGATAAATTAATTGAATGTATTTTAAATTCACTGATGTCTCTTTGTCTCAGGAGTTCACGTCTTTCAGCAGATGTATGGCTGTGAGTGGGATGATGAGACTGAAGAGGTCAAAGGTTATGATGTGTTTGGTTATGATGGAGAAGATTTAATCACACTGGACCCAGAGATACAAGAATGGATCGCTCCAAAACCACAAGCTGTCATCACCGCACACAAGTGGGATCATGATAGATATGCGTTAGAACATGAGAAGGACTACTTAACTCAGACATGTGTTGAGTGGCTGAAGAAATATGTGAACTATAGTAAAAATGCCCTGATGAAAACAGGTATTACAAAATGTTATATAGTTTAAAATACACAACTACATTTATGTGTGAACCTTGTTTTGTATGAACATTTCTCCATCACATTTTCCATGCAGTTATTGGCCTTTTTTACTACATTATCATATCAGTTATTATCTGTTTCCTTCCACATCAGACAACCTTGTTCAGAAATAAACTTACTAATCTTTCACTGTTTATTGAAACGTACATTGTTTAAATAAATTAACTACAAACAAGTGATGGTTATCTTTATAAAGAAATTAAAAATGTTTTCTTTATATATCCTCCAGTGCGTCCCTCAGTGTCTCTCCTCCAGAAGTCGTCCTCCTCTCCAATCAGTTGCCTCGCTACAGGTTTCTATCCTAACAGAGCTGAAATGTTCTGGAGGAAAGATGGAGAGGAGATTCATGATGGTGTGGATAAAGGAGAGATTCTCCCCAACAATGATGGGACCTTCCAGATGAGCATTTATGTTGATCTTTCATCTGTCCCACCTGAAGACTGGACCAAGTATGAATGTGTGTTTCAGCTCTATGGTATCAGAGAAGACCTTGTCACCAGACTGGAGAAAAACAAAATCCTGACCAATGAAGGTGAGAATAAAATGAAAAACTTAGAATATATACTTTAATGTAGAAATGCTTTAGTTCTAGAATATATTAGTGCAAACCTGCACATTGTTTAGTTTTTCTATAGTAAAAAAAAAATTGTACTTCTACTACAGTATCAAACATTCCTGCGTAAGTAATTTGCAATGGAAACTTGAAAACTTAACAGTTAAACCATTACAATGAACATTCAGTCATATTTGATTCACATTCATTTTATTTAGTTTAATCTCTTTCAGTATTTTATTTCACAAGGTGAAACTCATTTTATAGATAATTTGCACATAATTCTGTTTTCAAGCCTTTATTTGTCCAAATTATGTTGATTTTCTGCTTACAGATAATGTAAACCAGATATTTAAAATTAAAATATTTAATCAAAACAAATTTTAGTAGAAATGTGGGGTTCATCAAAAGTCTGCTCAATTCCTGCTTAAAGGAATCTATGATTAGTTGAACATGTTGGCCTATATATACTGTAATTTTCTTATAAATTAAAAATTTACTGTTTGTGATACACCAAAACTCATAATTACTTCAAAATATGTATCTTTTATATTTTTCACCTGCTGGGTTGATGACGCGTTAGGTCTGTTCTGTACTGGACTCTACAGAGTAAACACAGGAAAGCTAACTTTACCTGAGTTGTTGTTTATCATATTGTGTTTGACTGGTGTAATTTTAGATAATGCCACACAGGATAAATAAATACAGTACAGAGAGGATGAATAGAGAACATTATCCCATTTGTCTTCCTTAGGAATGTTCTGTTGAATAGACATATTCAAACTGTTCAAGTATTTCTTTAATAACTACTAAATCTATTTAGTTTGTATTAATGGTCTTTACATTCATTACAGTAATCAACCGTTCTACAACGGATTGCAATGTTAAAAAAAAAGAAAGCAGCCATGCACCGATTGCAATTTTCTGGCTGATAACCGATCTTTAAAAAAATCTGACTTGCTGATTTTGTGTGTGTGTGCAAAATATAGCGACAAAAGTCACTAAGTTGGCAACGATAGGGGTTGATGACCTAGTGGGCAGGACTGTCCAACAGCCCTCTCTCATGGTGGACAGTAGCTGATTTTTGAGACCTTGTAGGTAGATAAGGTTGGGGGATAGATCAGTTCTACAAGTCATTTACGGCCAAGCACCGACCACCCAAAGCGAAGGAAAAAAAAAAGGGGGAACCTCACCTGCCATCATGGAAAAATAATGTATATTGCTATTTTCACCCTGTGGTTTGTACTATGAAGTACCTATTTTTCATTTAGCTTAACCAGTTCTGATAATTTTTTTTCTTCAAAATCGCTGAATTTTAGCATTTTCCCATTCAAATGCTTGGAATAGCAGCCATTGAGGCAGCAGCGAGCTCAGCCTCACCTGGGATTGCACAACCTCTCACTTACTGTAATGGCTGCCATTCTATGGGAGCATGCTCCTCCTGTCTGTATGTCGTAAATAAAATGGCTAAAAAACATTTAATGTATTGTGGCAACACTAGAGGAAAGTCAGGAATTGCTACAATTTCAGTTTTCGAAATAATATCTACATGTCCAAGTTTGATTGAGTAAATGGAATTATTTTATGGTGGCAACGCAGCTAAGCATCACATGTAAAATAGTTTTTTTGCTCTCCAGTGTTGTCCGCATGCGCGGAATTTCCTCATGTAAACAATAAGATGCAGGTGGTCTATATTTGTAAATATGATTATGATTAAGTCGGTGCCTCACCAGTTATGAGCCTCACTATATTCAATGGGGGGAAAAAAGTCAGTCACCAATTGTGCAAGTTCTCCCAGTTAAAAAGATGAGAGGCCTGTAATTGACATCATAGGTAGACCTCAACTATGAGAGACAAAATGAGAAAAAAAAATTCTGAAAAATCACATTTGAAAAGGCTTAAAGACATTAGTCATCCCTTTTTTTACTGGACGGAGCTAACGCAGTTGGACAATTTGACGTCATTTACCCAGAATGCATTGCAGTGTGAACAACATGGCAACGTTCATGTGACAATATTATGAAAATGTATAAAAACTAAATAGCCTATAGCATTATTGCTGTGTTTTTACATCTAAAATAAATATTTCTCAAATAAAGTCTATTGCTACAACTAATCATGGATCCCTATCAAGGTTTTTTTCAAAAGTACTTTTAATCTGACAAATTAATCTCATTGGAATATTTATTCTTGTTTATTGAATATGGCGGTATTCGATAAGAAGAGTGTAAATTAAATTAGTAACAGGATAATAGCATATAATGATTTATAGTTTGAGTATGCACACTGACTCATTGAAGCTGTTCATTTTCACAGATCAAAATTTGTTTAATATGGAGTGTTTCAATTGCTTCTTATTTTCTTCACAGACAATTCAACCTTCATGCTCATTATTGCATCAGTGATAATCTTCTCTGCTATTGCTGTGACTGGATTAATTCTTTGTTTTGTTCACATGACAATAGGTGAGAAATCAGTTCTTTTTTGTTGTTTTAAATTGCACATTTTGAGTTGAGCTGAGAAAATTTCACTGTTAAATTGCATAAAATTCTTAGTCATTTTGGTGAACATGTAAAACTGGTGTAATGGGGGAAAAAAATCTGAAACTCTTTTCACAGTTGTGGCAGCAAAAACATTGACAGTCTTTCAATGACAAGTTTCCAAAAAATGTTAAACGAAATTGTTGCTTTTGTATCTTAATGACACAAAATTACACTATATCTCAGTTTCCACAGAGATATAGTGGCTGCAAGAGTTACAACAATAAACACTTACAGATGTGGGCAAAATTGTTGGCACCTCTTGGTTAATGAAAGAAAAACCCACAATGGTGACACAAATAACTTGAATATGACAAAGGTAATAATGAATACAAATTCTATGAAAACGAACAAATGAAACATTGCTTTTCAAACATGCTTAAAAGAGTTATTTTAAAAATTTAACTTTAAGTTTTAATAGCTAGACATAAGCTCCAAGGTTGTTATATTTAATCGTCTATAAGGTAACCTTTAAAAACCCTCCAAATCTCTAGAACCATGTGCTGTTACTGTTTACAATCATTAAAAGAACTCAAAATTGATAGATGACATTAATTGTCCACAGCTTATAATTTTTTTATGATGCTTTATTTAGCAAGCTTTTAGCAGGGTTAAGCAACTGTAAGAATTTTAACAATCAAAAATTATACATTTAGAAATCACATACCAATCAACTCTATCCTTAATCACTGCCACTGGCAGCCTGCTAGTACTATGGGTAGCTTTAGGAAGCAATTCATTCATACCCCAGATGATAGGCAGATACCGGCAGCAGGTGACCGGCATGAAGGACACCTGCCGGCTTCACATGCAGTCCTTCATGGAAGGTTTGCTTCAGCTCAGCAAAAACCCTCATTCTGAATGGAGAATAAAGGATGTCGATGTTGCCTTCTGGTTTCATCAGCTTATCATCAGCTGGTGAAGTCTTTTTCCATCAACCAACTCTATTGCTGGTAGTTGGGGCTCCCATTCAGAAAGAGTCACAGATAGCTGTCAGATTTGGAGCCACGGGTGAGGGCAGTGATTTGAAATTATCTGTGTTTATTTGAGGTTTCTGTGTCTTTTGACTCCCCATGTTGTCCTGTCTCCCCTTGATTGTTCCCTGGGGTGTCTCATTCTCCAGCGGACAACAGGCAAGAAGCGGGGTTACCATGGACAGGTTGCCAGTCAATTGCAGGGCAACACAGAGACAGACAAGATTCAACAAGGACACACTTTGTTTTAATTATGTCAGGCCAGGCAGAGTTTAAGTATTTTAACCCTGTATGTAAAAGTACTCTGTACTTTGATTGGTGAATCTTTAAATACAGGCCTGTTTGATTTAGCAGGAACCTCAACTAAAACACAACATAATTTTGGTGTACTTAAATATACTTAAAGTACACTAAAATATGGATTAGAAGTATATAACTATCCATCCAGGGCTGCCCAGTGGCGCAGCTGGTAGAGCTGTTGCCTTGCAGCAAGAAGGTTCTGGGTTCGATTCCCGACCCCGGTCTTTCTGCATGGAGTTTGCATGTTCTCCCTGTGCATGTGTGGGTTCTCTCCGGGTACTCCAGCTTCCTCCCACAGTCCAAAAACATGACTGTCAGGTTAATTGGCCTCTCCAAATGCTCCCTAGATTGATAGATAGTTCCATCCATTTTCCTGCATCCTTGTCCCTTACTGGGGTTGGGAGGGTTGCTGGTGCCTCTCCAGCTATCGTTTCGGGCGAGAGGCGGGGTCACCCTGGACAGGTCGCCAGTCTGTCGCAGGGCAACACAGAGACACACAGGACAAACAACCATGCACACACACACTCACACCTACGGACAATCCCAGGATGGGAATAGAATCCAGAACCTTCTTGCTGCAAAGCAACAGTTCTGGATATAACTATCCTTACAGAAAAATCTCAAGAATTTCACATGTGGTTCCAGTTTTCCATAGGTGGTTCAAGTTTTGTTTGTCAAAAATTTACAGAAAACTACAGACCTGCCAGAGTGAAACAACAATGGAGCTCAGAAGGGATCTCAGGTCTGCAGGCTTCTGAAAGAATATTGGAAAAAGAGAAGCTGAGAAAGAGGTAGCTAACAATTTATTTTGAATAATATAAGAATTAAAAAGAAACTAACAGTAGTACCTAACATGCAGTCAAGATGATGTATGCTTTATTTTTATTCTTAAATTGTTTTCAAGGGCATTGTTCGAGATAAGTTGAATGAAATAAGGGACAGTGCTGCAGAGCAGACAGACCCCTTCGACATCAGACTTTGCATCTGGACATCACCACCCTCAATGTCTTCACCTGTGACTACTGTCAAATCCATGAAGCCAGAAATCACCAAGGCCAACATGTACGCGTGCTCTAACACTAATGGAAAATATTAAGAAGACTCTGCTGGTACATAGTGTTATGCACTAATATCCAATCACATATTCATCCTTTGGACCTTGAACATTTAATCAAGGGTTTTACATTTTGTTACCTATTTTTGACAAATTTTTTGCTATTTAAAAGATGGAGCAGCGTAAAATAGAGCAATTTTCAGTATATTGATGGTGGTAACACTGGTAGGGGCTTACCCTGCAATTGATGAGTTGGTGGTTTTCCGGTTTGATCCCCACCCTGCCGCTTCTGCTGTTGTGTCCTTAGGCAACAATCCAGCTTTCATCAGCGTGTTAATGTATGTATGAACTGGAATGACTAATTTCATTGTAAAGCATCTTTGACTGTCCTGAAAAGTGCTGTATATGTCTAATGTGACTTCATGTAAGTGGACTAATAGCAAAACTTATAGCAAATCTAAAAGACTGCTTTCAGTATACCAGTATACAGAGTACTTTTTTTAAAATAAGAAGGGCACTAAGATTTATGTGGAGTTAAAATGATCTCAATAAAAACATAAAATTGTGGTAAACTTTTTGAATTCTAATAGTGGTCTCTAAATCCTCATGTTTTGATCCTCTCTAGGAGCTGGAGGAATTGCTCTGTTCAGTAATGCCTAGACGCACTGTCCAAGGCAGCACTCTGTTCAATGGAAAAACAACCAGGGCCAGAGTTGAAGGGGGCTTGGCCAGGTCCTGCAGTGCAAAAAGAGCTATAGTAAATAGGAATATAGAACGAAAGCCTGATTATTAATGAGAATGTGTCTCCTTCTCTCCAACCTGTTATGTGTGACACATAATACACAATCTGCTTGTAAATTTGAGCAAGTTATGTTTATTAAAGTTATGTGATTATAAATATGGTCATATAAGTATTTGCGGCATGTGCATAAATACAGAGGTGTCTCTGACTGTAATATAGATTTTTTTAGTTCAAAAGCAGGTTCTGCTGCTGACAGTGCTGGAGTACTGTGTCGATCTGAGACTAGTTGTTAAACAGACCATAGCTTAACAGTAGTCTGTTTAACATAATTCATACTGGTTATGTTATGATATGAAGTATATTATGAAATAAGCAAATTTGCTGCTATTTTACTAAATAAACCCTAATAATATCTGACTGTTTAACCTCCATGGAAGCTTGGCTGCAGACGTTTTAAAGATTGAAAAAGTTCAAAGGGGTTCACTGGACATAATTTTTCAATGTTAGCAACTTGGAGAGATCTAGAGTTGTAAGGTTGAGAGATAAATTATTGCCATTAAATTTTGTCATTCAACAAGATCTTGTGAAAAGTCCATGCAATTAAGTTTAGTTGCATGGACTTTTCATATGTCTTCATATGTCTGCCTAAAAAAATTAGCAGAGGTCTACTAAAGATCTGGGGCTCCTATAAGTGCTTGAATTGTAACACAGACCATCAATCTAAAACATTAGCAGTCATTTATTGAGAATGACAGCTATTAAATTTTATTTAATGGTTTCAGTAGAGATAAAAGAAAAAATAAATTGTACATTTAGGATTTAATTGTGAAGTTTACCTCATAAAAATGCAAGTACTTACCAATATAAGTCTTAATTAGCTTAAGTGAAAAGACTTATCATGGTGATTGTTGTTACCATGGCTACACTGTAAATAAACTAAATGTAAAAAATACGCTTTAGAGGCCCTTGGCCCCAGCAGGGCCAAGGCCTAAGAAGATATTTGTTGGTGCAAGTTTCTAAATCTAATTGCTTATTTACATTCATTCAAAACAAAATTAAGAGACATGTTGTCAGTAATTCATAGAATAAAAGAACAATGTTCATTTTACTCAAACATATACTTATGAAGAGTAAAATCAGAGAAACTTTTAATTTTTCTGGAGGTGTATATACTTTGAAACAGAATCTCAAGACTACATCATACCTGCCAACATCTGCTAGCATTAATGAGAGACAAGCAGCTGTGGAGTGACACAGTCCTATTGGGGTCTGCTCCCCCGGAAATTAAAATAAAATCTACTCAAAACTATGCTTTTCCAGTCATTTGAAGAACATTTTACTCAATTTATAGGATTAATAAACTTTAAACTAGTCATGGTAGAAGTTCAGGTTAATGACTTGTGAAAATGAGTCATTAACCTGAACTTTATTTGAAAATTATACTTAGAAATTATATTACCCTTATTTTTATTTGAACGTTCTGCGGCTGTTTTTCTTTACAAGAAACAAGAATGTTTGGAAAATTAGACATTATGAGTCAGGGTTTTACTATTTCTGTTCACAGATCATGAATTGGACCTGTCATAGATTCAGTACCAAACACCTTTCTATTCACAAACAGCCTAATCCTGACATCCTGTGTTGTTCTTTACTCTCACCTTATTTAAGTGACTCTAGAGAGGTTTGGGTAATTAATTACAAAACAGCACAACAGTCACTATCCATCCATTTTCCTACACCCTTGTCCCTTACTGGGGTTGGGAGGGTTGCTGGTGCCTAACTCCAGCTGTCATTTCAGGCGAGAGGTGGGATCACCTGGACAGGTCGGCAGTCTGTCGCAGGGCAACACAGAGACATACAGGACAAACAACCATGTACACACACACTCACACCTAGGGACAATTTAGAGAGGACAGTCATGTTTTTGGACTGTGGGAGCAAGCCGGAGTACCCGGAGAGAACCCACCATGCACAGGGAGAACATGCAAACTCCATGCAGAAAGACCGGGGCCGGGAATCGAACCCAGAACCTTCTTGCTGCAAGGCAACAGCTCTACCAACTGCGCCACTGCAGCCCACAACAGTCACTAATCAAACCTAAAAACAGAGCAATAAGAGAATTAACAAGGCTAAGAACCAGGATCAGACTAACCCATTATTTATCCAAATATTTTGCGCATATACACAATTTCATACTGAACTACAAAATAATCTTCAAATAAATAAAGCCAGTACACAAATATAAAAATAATTGTAAATTAGTACTGCATTGCCACTTAAAATTGCCCATTGCAAAAATTCACAAAGCATAATATTTGGCATTGCAAACTGTCATCTGAATAAAGGTGCTGATGATACAAGACTGCCCCCTTATAGTTGGTTAAAAAAATATATAATGGCCTTTACTGTTTTCTCTAGAGGCTGGTTCTACACAAAATTTACCACAGGAGCCGGTGTAGTCAGTGGTTTTTATGGAGACACTTAAAAAAGAATTAAGCAAAAACAGAGCAATATTTCATCATTTAATATTGTGGACCAATATTAAATAACCAAATATTGTGTCTTCAGAGATTCAGTTTGCAGATCCTGATCTAGCAGATGGGAAGTGTGATCCTATCTCAATACAGTAGCTAAATGTGCAGCACTATAATTTTTTATTCATTGTTAATTTAAATTGTGAAAGTTTAAAAAAATATCTACCACTGAATATTTAAAAAAGACATTTATTTAATATAATTTCTTTTGAACCCCTCTCGCCCTGTCTAGAAGCACCCCGGGGCTGCAGGTCTGGTCTGGTGCATTTTTGCTTTGCATGTTTTTTCTTCATTGATAGGAAGTCAGATTATCCAAACTGGTAAACTACATTAATAAAATATTAGTGAAATTATAAATGACCACTGAACAATTATTCATAAAATATATCAACATTTCTGAATAAAACACACAGAAAGTAATGTAATGAAATATTTATGTATTTGCTGTTAATCTATTAGTATGATTTGTTCTTTAAATGGCCACTTATTTTGGCAAAGGCTATTATTTATTAAATATCATCCAAACTCAACATCCGAAGCAAATAATCAAATCACAATATTCTATTAAAATCATTTAAAACAACTTAATCAATCATAGCCAAATGTTCTGTACCATATCAGCCTCAGGAGATGACTGAGGGATGAAGAGACGGTTCTTTAGGTTCTAACTGGTCTGCAATTCCTCTCATGATCCATTCTGTCAATCATACAGCAGCACACGACGGACATATTTTTATGTCGATCGATGTACAAAGGATCCACCATAACTAAAATTGTTCAGCTTAAAATGCGCGTCTTTTCACTCACGTCTGTATTTTTGAAAACGTTTTTACTACTAAGGACGTGGAATCGGGTAGGAAGTTTTAAAAAGACGCGGGTTGTTAGCAGCTCACCGCGGCGTAGTAATGTCTGTCTCTAGGCAACCATGACCGCAGCGTCGGTCCGTAGCGTTCAGGGGGTCCTTTTAGCTCCCGCCACGACAATTTAGCTGACCTTAATATTTCCTGTTTTATTCTGGTCATTATTGTTAAACAGAGTTGACGTGTGTCTATCGGACAGTGGCGGAGCTAGACTTATAAAGTTGGGGGGCAAAGTTACCTCTGGAGGGGGGGGAGGGATTAAAATGATGTATGTGTATACGTCTATATATAGATCTATCTATCTAATGTAATATTTGTTTATTTTTTTAAACGACTGGAAATTTTTAAGCTCCTCCATCATTTGACAAGTTATAATTAACACCCTAGACTGGTGCACATGGGCAGACATCATAGACTTTATGCAAAGAGCTCATACCAGAGGCAGCTAAAATCAATCAATAAAAAAAACTTTCTGAATATCATCTTATGGACTCTGAGCTAAATTCGTCTTTCTGACCAGGAGCTGACAGCATTATGGACCGGAGGCTTTGGAGCTTCTGGTTAGGAAGCTCATTGCAAGCCTTTAGTTGAAATGGGGCCTTTAACTCCAGTCTCCAGTACAGAACAGAGAAAACTAAAGAGAATGCAATGTTGTTTAAAGCCATTTATAGTCTAAACAGAGGAGCCAGCAGTTTATCTTGAGGAAATAAACAAAGGTGCAGAAGTTACCTAAACCTTAACATACGCAATGCCCTGCACAACCAATGATGACGCGGCTTCGCACTGCAAAGAATTAAACTTAACTCATGCGGTTTTAACAAATGGAACTGGAAGATGTTACGCACCCACGCCTAGAAGGAGAGCGGTGCTCAGGAGGAGCGCGGCAGACGTAACATCTGTCCGTTTTGGAGACTAAAACAAATAAATAAATGAATAGCCCTGCTATTCAGCCTGGACAGACTGGCGACCTGTCCAGGGTGACCCCGCCTCTCGCCTGAAAAGTTAGCTCGGGATAGGCACCAGCACCTCCCGACCCCACTAAGGGGCAAGGGAATATAGAAAATGGATGGATGGATGGATAGATAAATACATAAATAATCCTCGTAAAAGCGCACGCCGGAACCGCGCACAGGGTAAAAAAAACCTCGCAGAGTTCAATTGATGGATTTGGATCAGAGGGATCCAACTGATCGATGAATCAGCGCAGATTTCTCTGCAGAAGCTACCAGGAAGAATCTGTGAGGCTGTGTATTCAGATCATAGCGGGTGAAGGGCTGGTAATTTAAGTGGAGTTTAATTTAATTTATTACAAGTTATTGGGGCCACAGTCAGTGGTTTTTGTCACTACGGAGAAAAATGTAGATGTATTTATCTGTTTTATGTATGCTGGGATTTGGATTTAATTAGATGAATATTAACTAAACCGCATAAAAATGCGGCTAAATGTTAAGATGATTATAATTTGACAGGTAAAAATAATTACGGGTGGGACCAGAATTATTTGCCTGATGGTGGCTCGGGTTTCTAATAAGTATGCATTTAATGAGTTTGCAGCACACAGAGAAATCCTAAAGAGAATGTGTCATCTACTTATTGTAGTTTAAATAGAGCAGTAGCAGCTGACTCTTCAGGAAGGAAAGAAATTAAAGTGCATAACAGAAGTCCGTTACACAGAAAGAAACCAGAGCGCTGGAAAATAAATGTTCCACTTTTACGCTCCAATTAGTCACACATCAGATGGCACACACCAGATACACAATATATAATTATTCTGCTTACGTTAATTCGATAAAAACGAAACCAGTAAAAACTTAACTGAATTAATATGTCGGATTCCCTCCTCACCCTCGTCTTGATAAGAACAGAGAGCAGTTCGCTGGTTTCGAAAAAATAAATAAAATAAAGCGCAGCTGATCACTTGGTGCGCAGACAGTTTTAACTTTACGCACAGAGAACATCGCGGAGCTCACTATTAATCATAATAAGGACTATATCTGTCAAGAGTATCATCCCTGATCTGGACCCTTTGACGGACCAGAGGCTTTGGAGCGTCCAGTAGCTGATCCGCTTCTGCGGGGTTTTTCTACGCGGAGGGAAGTGAGTGCGGAATCAGGAAACGAGCAGAGTTCTGCCGTCTTCTAATTACTTAATTTGGTGAAATGCTACCTAATTTCAAAACGTTCTCGCAGAGAAACACTAAATGTTTCGTTAACTGCAAATTGGAAATAAAATTATTTTTTCTTTGACGGACAACGAAAAAACTTAGCACAACCTCTGCTCCAAACTACGGACATTGTTGGCCCCCCTTCAGTTTTTTTCTCTTTTTTGCCGAGGATATATGTTTATTGAGTTATTGCAATTTCATGTATTTTCTACGATATTAAAATGTTTTGGATATTACTTTCAGAAACTGTAGGTATTTCACCACTTTTTTGCATGAAATGTACAGACCTTTTTTTTTTACAGAGCAATATGATGCTATTTTGTAATCTTTGTGTTTGAGCTCAGTTTATTCACAAACACATCACAGGAAACATAGCCAATAATCAGTGATTGATTTTAAGATGACCAATTAAACTGGGCTCCCTCTCACAGACTTCACTAAATCTATATTTAAACACTGTTAGAGATGCTGACGATATTTTAGCGGAAAGGAGGATAATTTAGCAGAATCATGGTTTAGCACATGCCCAATATTACCTGGGGCTGGCCATGCATGAAGAACTGGAGCTGCTCTGCTGCGCTGCACATCTCTCTGCTGGACGCTAGAGACCAATAGGGAGATTTTATTTATGAGGCACTCGCAGAGACAGACCTTCAGACAATGCTTTTCTCTTTCATGACTGTTCAGTTTGTAATAAGCGCCACAAAGGCTGTTTTGGTTGCCCGGATTTTATTGGGTGGATTTTTTTCGGATGTATTAGCAGCGGTCCGAACTGCCTGGTAGTAACATTAGGTTAAGGTGAAGCAGAGAACAAACAGTAAGCAGGTGGTGCCAGAGCTTTGAGGTGCGTCTCGGTGACAGTCGGTACCGTTTCTTTATATCAAGATATCTGATTCTGACCCATCGGTGGGACCGACTCAGGCTGCCTGTAGCGAACCGGGCATTTAATCCAGCACTGGGACAGCCTGGTTAAATTAAAGTAAGACTTTTCTCTACAGCTGAACCATTTCTGTGTTTAGGGAAGCGGAGGACAATTACTAAATTTCTACATTGTTATTGTTAGGTAAATACTATTGTATTAGAGGGGCTGTTTGTGCCCCTCCAAACAAAAAAGAAAATAAATAAATTATTGGAAAATAAACTCAAAAATGGCACTTGGGACATCAAGGACAAAGGGGGAGGGGGTTCAAGCCTCCTTCACCCCCCACGTGCCTGCGTCCACCTAGGCAATTTCAGATATCTAGAATACCAATTTTATGTCAAAACGGCCTGCCATACTCTGGCGCTGTTTAACCTAGTTACAAATGACGCTTAAGGCCATGACGCTCCCATTGGCTCAGGTGAAAGTTGAAGAACAGGTATACGCCTTAACTTCTTCCTTGTTTTCAGAGTCTTTTCGCTCGGAAGAAAACATTAAGAAGCTTAAAAATGAATCTATAAAAAGGAACATGGCCGAAAAAACAGCTATAATTTTTCTTATTCTAGTAGGAATACAAGGCTCTACGGCAGGTGAGTTATAATTTAAAGATCTAAGTAACTTTATGTTCTTGTAACGTTTAATTGATGACAGTTCTTGGTATCTGATCCTAAATTTTAAACATCCTCCTTGTTCATTAAGTTGTTTAAATTTTTATTTAACTCTATGTTGCTATTATAACCATTTTTATTTCACATTGTCTAGATGATTAGTCTACAAACAAAATGGCAGCATATTAAGTCGTAGCAGTGTTGCTACCTAGGGCGGTTAGGCTACATATAAAATGGATGCAAATGCGTTTTTATCAAGTTTACGCCACAGCCCAGTGAACGATCTGAATAAAAATGCTTAAAAAAGCTCGAAGTTTCTTTTTAATGAATGTCTACAAGACAAAATAAAACAAAGCACTTCATTTAAAAATTATGTTTTTATTTTTCTTAAGATTGTCACTCAGTTTGCATGCAATAATTCTCAGCCCAGAGGTCTCCCTGCATACATTGTCACATTTTTCTCTGCTCTACGCAGAGAACCACATGCCGCTGTTTTTCTGGTACATTTCTATGATTTCCTCTCTTGAGAACATAAATATTTGACATTCCCCTAGTTTCCGCAATTGATCTGTCACATTTTACCTTCAATGAATGGTATGGGACCAATGAACTCTGGTATTCACTGGTTTGCGTCTGGTTTTGTAAATCATACTTAAACCTGTCATTATTTCTTTGGATGAATCTGCACCAGTTTTTATTAAATGAGGTGAACTGTCTCCTTCAAGTGACATGTCAGAAGTAGGAGCTCAGATTCAGACACTAGAACAGATTTTTGGTCTGTTCCAGGAAGCAGGTGGTCTGAAACTTTCCTTTCAGAACCTGTAGCGGTTATATGTTCATCATTAAAGCACATCAGGACACAGCATGTAGAGGTTTATGTTTTTTAGAAATATTCATTAGATACTGCTAAATTGTCTTTAACTTTGAATTAATAGGATTTACAACATTTAATTTCCCTTTGTGATCAATAAAGTAATTTAGATTTTGAAATCTGTCAACTGTAAACAATCAATCAATCAATCAAATGTTATTTGTATAACACCTTTCAGCATGAAGGCATTTCAAATGCTTTATACCATATAAACACAAAGTGATAGAATTAAAAGTACAGTCAACATTACATTTTGCCATCATTACACATCAGATTATTGATTAATGTTTCATGATTATGTTTCAACTCTCAGCAGCTATTTTTAGTCTAGATTAAAGGAACTCAGTGTTTCGGCCTGAGACCAAACTCTCCAGTTGTTTCAGTAACATGTCGGGAT
>CADWAE010000145.1:0-18496 GCA_902982915.1 Phalloptychus januarius
CTGGGTAGATTTTAAAACCCAGGAAAAAACTAAAAAAGAAACTGGGAGGGTATGTTAGGCCAGTTAGCGTAGCAGGGCCAACAGGATGGGGTTTAAACAAAAGTAAATATTCCTTCCATGATGCAAGAGCTCGATTAGCTAAACCAGCCTGGAGGTTTTACTGCGCCCCGGACATTTGCGCTTTTTGAAAAGAAGTCAAAGGTTCTGAAGTTGAGCCACGTTGACTTTGTGTCCCACTTTCCGGGGCTTGCAGGACACGCTGGCCCGCCCTCACCCCGCCCCTGAAGACAGGACAGCCGCCCGAGACCCCCTCCCGGCCGGATCGGCGCCGGGGCCGGGTCGGGGGCCCGATCAAACTCACCCGGGCCGGGAGCAGGAGCGCCCGGGGAAAAGCATCCAAAGGGCCCCCCCATTTGGGAAAAAGTCTGGAGCGGCGGGAGAAAGGCTGCGGGCGCCTGAGCCGTGCTCTCCCTTCCTCCCCCTTTTTCCCTTCCTTCCCCCCGCCCAGTAAGTCGTCCACATCCTGCCAATCACAAACCAGTTAGAGCCCGACTACAGCGACTCCAGCTGCAGCCTGTCAGGGGCTTCCCCTGGCCCCCAGACTCATCCGTCATATCTTCCTCTTTCCTCCTTTCGTCCCCACAGTCCCTTTTCAAGGCGATGAAGCCGCCGCGCCCGCCCCCCTTCCGGGCTGGGCCCATGGAAGGGAGCCGCTGCTTCAGGGCGGTTCTCCCGGGGGACAAAAAAACAACAGAAGGAAAACGAAGGGGAGAAATTGCAGCGCCATCAGGACCGCCATGTAACCAACCCGCTTGGTGTCGCCGCCCTCGGCTCCTCCCTCACGGTGACGGTAACGGACTCTGAGCGCAGCCTCCTGGCCAGAGGGGGCGCTGTCTTTGCAGATGACGGTGAGCTGAACGGTGCGCTCCGCGCGGGCGAACCGGCGCTGGACGTGGCAGGTAGCGCTCCTTCAGGGCCTCCAGTCCTGTTGACCAGCAGATCTGGGTTAGTTGACTCGACTCTGACGTGATCCGGCCGGTCCGGACCCGGCCCATCCGGTTCTCACCTGGGTTACAGTGGGCGGATCGAGGAACGAACGCGCCGCGCAGGACTCAGCTTGGCCGGCGGCGGTCCAATCCCAGCTCCTTCAGGCGAGACAGTCGGTCCTTCTTCGGTCTGGCTGGTTCTGGTGCAGATGGCGGAACCGGGTCGGACCGAGGTTCAGAGGCTGCTTGGTTCTGTCTCTGGTCCACAGTCAGGAAGCGGTCTGCAGATCGCAGAGAGACCCTGCAGAGTTCCTAGAGCAGCAGCATGGGACCGGGCTCCGGTCTGGTTCCTGTGCAGGGAGGTTCTGCTGCTGTGGGGAGGAGGTGGCTGCAGGTAGTGACGTGATCTGATTGGATGACAGGTCCAGGAGGGCGAGCATCCTGCCAGGTGGGCGGAGCCGACAGCGTCTCAGCATCAGCTCAGAATATCTGGAAGATCTGAGAGGAAAGTTTGACTTAAATATTAAATGATCGATAAGTTGATCAGTTAATCAGTACTGAGTATCAAATACTTTAACACCTCTAGTCAGAGGTCAGTGGGTGAATTTAGTTCAGCTCAAGAATAGATTAGTAAGAAGAAACTCGTCAAGTAACAGATCAAATTATCACTTAATGCTCAGGAATTACAGAAACTGCAGGTGTGAATTCCTGGTTAAAACATTTACTTAGTAATTACTGAAGTAAAACATTCAGCCTAGTAAAATATTTCTAAAAGTTGTTTTCTGTATTAAAAATTAATAAAGAAATCTCCTGTCTCCTGTCTGTGCTCTCTGTCCCTGTCTGTCGTCTCTCTCTCTGTCTGTCTGTCTCTCTGTCTGTCTGTCTTGTCTCTCTCTCTGTCTGTCTCTCTCTCTCTGTCTGTCTCTCTCTCTGTCTGTCTGTCTCTCTCTGTCTGTCTGTCTCTCTCTCTGTCTGTCTGTTTACTTCAGCAGGGCCATGGCGGGCCCCTGGGGCCGGGTCCTCCTCCTGTAGAACTGCTGGATGGTTTTGGGTTCAGGGACGTGGTACGGCAGGCCGAGGCTGGACTCTGTGGAGATGGAGAACAGGTTGAGTCTTCAGGACGTGGGGGTTGATGGCGGCGGCGGCGCTCTGACGGCGGCGAACCTGACCAGTCGCTGCGACTCGCTGTGCAGCTGCTTCATGGCCTCCCTGCTGGCGGCTCTCCTCCTGCAGACGGAACAAGAACAACGTTTCAGCGCTCGGCTCGGCTTCCTGAAGTGTTTCTGCGCTGCAGGCACGGACCGCGCGGCGGGTTTCCTGGGGCCTCTTCATCCTCCTCCTTCCTCCTGCTGGGCAGAGCGAAGCCTCAGTCAGAGGAAGCAGAAACAACCTGCAGCAGCGGGAGGAGCAGAGCTCCTGCTTCTACCTTCTGGTTTCTCATCTTCATCCTGACTGCGGCTCTGATGGCGTCCAGAGACTCTTCCTCCTCCTCCTCCTCTTCCTCACCCAGGCCGGTGTCGAACAGGTCCGGGTCCCCCAGAGGACAGCCGCTGTGGTTCAGAACCACAGGAAGCGCGCCGCCCTGAAGAGTCCAGATTAAAATGATTCTTTCCATCTGAACGCTGGAACCTGTTCAGGATGAAGACTCACCTCCTCTTCCTCACAGCATCGCTCTGCTTTCTTCTTCTCGTGATTTCTCTTCTCGTGATTTCTCTGACTCTTCTCCCTCTTCTTCACATCCTCCTCTTCCTCATCAGGAGCCTGGCTGACCTTCCTGCTGCTCCATTCCACCTCCGCAGGCTCCGCCTCCTCGCCGCTGGAGGCAGGTGACCTCTGACCCCCAACCACGTCCACGCTCTTCTCTGCCGCCATCTCCTCTTCCTCGCTGTCACTGTCTACGATGGCGTTTCGCCGAGGCTTCCTGTGAGCTGCAACGTCTTCATTGTCTGAATCTGAAAAACAAACCGGGCCGTTCAGAACCAGAACCAGTTCTGATTACTGCAAGAACACCACAGAGCAGGAATGAAGCCAAAGCTGCACAAAAATAGAAACATTTAAGAAAAAAAAATCTTCATCTGTAAACCCGTTCCACCAGAACTCCTTTAGTTTCAGTTTCTCTACCTGGAATGGCGTCTCTTGTATCAGCTGTCGTCATGGTAACCGCCTCCTCGGCTGGCGAGCCCACCCCGCTGTCAGAGTCGCTCTCCAGCGTCGTCTGGGCTGCGGCTGGCGGCGCTTCAGCCTGAAAACAACCAGACGGCTTCACTAGAGGAGAAAACCTTCCACAGACTGCAGGTACTGTTTACAGCAGGGGTGTTCAAAGTGGGGTGCGGGGGCCATTAACGGCCCCTGGACTGATATAGTGCGGCCCCCCCCAAACACAATTCAAGAATAAAATAGAACTATGACTAAAATTTAAATTTACTTACAAAAGTGCTGGATGCAACACAAAGTGATTGTCTGGTTTCCCCTGTCGTCATGGTAACCAACATCACAGCTGCTCATAAACTTTATTACTTTATTAACCCTTTGGGAATTTACAGTCTACATTACACCTCTGTGCTTCAAAATCTGAGTTTAACTGCTGGGTTAGAAGCTGGCTGAATGCAGGAAGTGTTTCTGATGAAGATCCTGATTTTATCGCTGCGAATTGGTGAAATATTTTATCAGTTTTCTTCAATCAAATCCAAAAATAAAAAAATAAACAAACTGGATCCATTTGATTTCATAAAGAAAAAACATTTCAAATTTTGGGTCTTTGATCCCATTCCAACAAAAAATTTTATTGTTTTGTTTAAATCAGTTCATGCTTAGTTTATTGTTGAGTAGGTTAAAAAATTGTTTTAAAAATATTTTTTTGGCTCACAGGTTACAAGTTACAATTTTGGCTAATTTGACAAAGTTTTGACCCGCTCTGCACTAAACAGTCACTGAAATCACATATTTATTTATTTTTTTATTAATTAAATGTATCAAAACATGTTTGGTTCACTTTAGGTAAATGCCCTGTTTTATGAAGAACAGCAGTGAATCTTGTGGTTTTATTTATGGTTTATGATTAAAATAAAGTGTTTCCAGGTGAGCTTGTGTGTTCAGGCTCTGCCAGCCTGGAGCTGATTACCGGGACCTGACTGACCCCACAGAGGCTGCACTAAAACCTGCCGCCATCCAGAACCAGAGGGAGGCGGGTTTACAGCTCAGACCGGCCCAGAGTGTCAGCGGGGTTCGGCTCTGCTGCCCTGGTTTCTGTTTAAATCCAGGCCGAGCTGCAGCTGTGGCGCCTGGGAAACAAACAATGAACCATCATGGCTTCATTCGGCCCAAACTTTACTCCTGGGAAACGGCCTCAAACTGAACACACTGCGGTCCATATCCTGCTCTCCGACCCCAGGTTGCTGAACCACGAGGTGTTAGCAGCGGATAAACAAGTTAAAGTCCATTTTAATCAGAATCTTAATGACAAAAAAAACAGGCCTCAGTCCAGCCCTTGCTATACTACAGGCTAACCTAGCTCCCAAGCTAAGCGGCTAGCTCTCTGCTCATTTTAACATCACAGGTTAGAACCTAAAAATACACAAATAGAACCGGAACCAGGAGTTAGAACCACAGAAACCCAGAAGGCCCACTTATAAACGCGGTTCTTTACCAGCTGCTGGGACACAACCAGGCTCATCTCAGTTCGGACGGCTCCTCCGGATTAAAACCCAACTATTCCGTTGAGTCGAACCGACGCTGAAATTAGCGCTTCTGTGACACCGCCGAGTAAAGAACTTGTTCTGATCTTTAAGTCCACATTCAGGCCCAGATTACCCGGTTCTTCGCACACAGCTCGTCTTCCTCCCGCCTGGCCCGCTCTCACGCAGCACAGTTTGAGCTTTGGCGCGTTGCGACAGCTGGAGCTCTGCTTCTATCACAGAGCTGCCAATCAACCGCTCCTCCCCCAGCCATTGGTCCATTCTGGACTCTTGGATCCGCCCATCGTGACGACACAACCCAGGAGGGAATAAAAGCAGCAGGGCGAATACAACAGTAAAAGAAATATTAAATTCTTAAATCAATAATGTTTTAAACCATTTCACTATAATTTTTTTTCATTCATCTCTATTTATGCTAATTTAATTTCATTAGTGTTGCAATCGCATTTATGTGTCATAGCTTCGTTAAATGCATAATTATTGGTATAATAGTTAGCTTTAAAGCTGCCATTTTAATAACCAGCTGACCAACATTATTTTTTTAAAAGGGTTTTTGGCTCTAGTGGCCTTTATTTGAAAGTAGCTAGACAGGAAATGGGGAAAACGAGAGATGGGGAAGACATGCGGCAAATGTCACCAGGAGGTTTGTGGGTTTCTTTGCCCTGCGCACCACAGCACCCCAACATTACTTTCCTTTACTCATTATGAAAACTGAGTTGAAAAGAGACGCTTCGCAGCTGAAGATATGTGAGAGGATAAACTAAGTGATAACTGGAGCAAACATCAATATCATAGATGAACTTATTGGTATGAAGGTGGCACTTTTAACAGCGTAATCAAATGGTTAAATTCAAGCTTGATGCTTTATTTGTTATTTATAAATTGCACATAATTTAAAAAAAATTTTCCCTTTAAATTTTTAAAAAAATTTTTTTTTTGTTTTGTTGGTTGCTGTTTTGCAACTTTATGTGAAAGCTATGCATTTATGTAGCACATTTATATTCTGCGCTATTTTTTTATTTGTTTTATTTTAAAAAGTTTTATTTTTTTCCAGATATTCTCATTCAGTTTTTTTCTGCAGACCATTTTCAGAATAAATGTACATTAGCCAGAGCCACATGGCACTGACCTACTGACCAAAAGAAAACTCCAAAAAAGGGTTCTAAACTCAAATGAATGGTTTCTCAACATTCATTTTTGTGGCACATATAATAATCTATCATATGTTTTGTTTATCTTTAATAGTATATATATGTTGATTTTCTGTTTTAAACTAAGGTTCATATTTCATAAACGTGGTCCCCTGTTCAAAAGGGGACCGGAGGGTGTGCTCCAATTACAGGTCACGCTCTTAAGCTCCCTGGCAAGGTCTATTCGGGGTCCTGGAGAGGAGGGTCCGTCGGATATGAACCTCGGATTCAGGAGGAACAGTGCGGTCGTGGAACGCTGGACCAACCCCACACCCCCAGCAGGGTCCTGGAGGGTCCTGGGAGTTCGCCCGGGTTCTGTGTTTTGTGGACTTGGAGAAGGCGTTCGACCGCGTCCTCGGGAGTGCTGTGGGGGTTCTCCGGGGAAGGTCCGGGGCCCGATACTGGCTGTCAGGTCCCTGTACGACCGGTGCCAGAGTTTTGGTCCGCATTGCCGGGAGTAAGTGGTTCACCCCTGAGAGTTGGACTCCAGGCTGCCCTTTGTCACCATCTTTTAATTTTTTTGGACAAGAGTTTCTAGGAGCAGCTGGGTGTTGAGGGGATCCGCTTTGGTGGCCTTAGGATCGTGCCTCTGCTGCGGATGATGTGGTCCTGTTGGCTTCATCAGAGCGTGATCTGCAGCCCACTGGAGCGGCCTGCAGCCGGTGTGAAGCGGCCGATGGGAATCAGTGCCCAAGTCCGAGGCCATGGTCTTGAGCCGGAAAAGGGTGGAGTGCCTTCTCCGGGGCGGGGGTTCTGTCTCCGCGGAGGAGGGTTTTAAATATCTTGGGATCTTGTTCATGAATGAGGGAAGAAGGGAGCGGAGATGACAGGCGGATTGGTGCAGCCTCTGCAGTGAAGGGGCGCTGTACCGGTCCGTCGGTGAAAAGAGAGCTGAGCCAAAAACGAAGCCTCGATTTACCCGGGCGATCTACGTTCCTACCACATGGTCAGGAGCTGGGTCATGACCGAAAGAACGAGGTCCCCGGGTCAAGCGCCGAAATGGGTTTTCCGCAGGGTGGCTGGGCTCTCCCTTAGAGATAGGGTGAGAAGTCCCCTTCCGGGAGGGACTCAGGAGAGCCGCTCTTCCCGCATCGAGAGAGCCAGTTGAGGGTCGGGCATCCTGGTCAGGATGCCTCCTGGACGCCTCCTGGTGAGGTTCCCGGGGACGTCCCACCGGAGGAGGTCTGGGAAGACCCAGGAACGCTGGGGAGACTATGCTCTCGGCTGGGCCCGGAACGCCGGATTCCCGGGGGAGGTGGCCCAAGTGGCGGGAGAGGAAGTCGGGCCCCCCCTTGCTGCTGCCCCCGACCCACCCATGCAGAGATGGATGGATGGATGGATGGATGGATGGATGGGTGGGTGGATTTTCTGTTTTAAACTAAGGTTCATATTTCATAAACTGGATCATTTGATAATTATGTTGTGATACAAGAATCAAACTGATAAATTGATTATTGATGAGTTACTAAAGGGAAAATTTATTATTATATTTGGCCTTAAATTAAAATTTGAATCTTAGTTTAAATTTTTAATTATTTTATGTAAAACTTGAGTATTTAACATATTAAAATTTAAACAAAACATAAAGGTTGTTTTTATTCATTAGTTTTTCTTTTAGTAAAAGAAAAAATAATAAATTATTTTGTTAAACCGAATTAAACTAAACTAAACTAAAAAGTAAATACAATAAAGAATAAATAAAAAAAACACGGAAGAAAAAAACTTTTCTATCCGCTAACTTCGTTTTCATGCTGTCTTTCATCATCTGTTGTGTTTTTAAAAGTGCGCTATACCCCTTGGGCAGCACAACCGGCTTGGGACTACTAAGGGCACATGCTCGAAACCCCAGCAGTACCAACGGTGAGTCCGGCAGCAGCCAGCGGAGCGTCCATCTCCAGTTTTTTTAATCAGACACCAACAGCTTGACATATCCCCCCAATTTCAGCCTCGGTACGGAGCCGCCAGGGGGAGACGGAGAGAGAGGCCCGCCATGGAAGCGCTCGGGCCAGGTAAGACCCGTCCCACACCGCGGAGGAGCGGGCAGGAGGCGGAGGCGTGTTTGAGGCGGCGCGCTTACTGGGGCCGAGGCTCGAGGCCTCCACGGGGATCTCACCGAGGCCCGGACGTGGTCCCCGAGAGTGTTAGTGGAGGTGGAGGTATATTTCCCCCTGTGTGGGGCGTCTGAGTGTGTTTGAGCGGGTCTCTGCTGATTGTGTGTCGAGGGGATTTCCAATCCCTTCCTTCCTTCCTTTCCCTTTACGCTGTGTTTACGCTGCTGTTTATTCTGCCTCGCAGCTTCACGCCTCTTTTCCCTCAAATGTCGTCGAAATCCGCCTGAAAACCCAGAAATCTCCTCACCGCCCTCGCGGGTGCCTGCCTCGGAGCCGAGCCCCCGGGGGGCGGAAAACAAAATGGCTTTTGACAGCGAGCCAGCGTGCGGGTTCCTTCGGCTCGTTGTTTTCGGTTTTTCTGCGGGAATGTCATCGGTTCACGCGCTTCTTGAGCCGCAGCCACGCGCTCAGCGGCGGGGTGGATGGCGCTTCATTGATCCCATCTGCGGCCAGCTCCATCATATTCATTCCCTGATATGATAACAAAGACACCACCCGCCGAGAACACGGCCCGGACACGCACTTACTGCGCCAGATGCGGTGATTGTGTGGGAAAACCATTTCATGACCGATCAAATGTGATCACATTTATCAACCCGGGGATTAATGAAGTATTTGTGTTTTTAGTGGCTTTATGTGCTGGTGGGCAACAGGGCTGCGCAACCATCCATCAGTGGTATGGAAAACCAGAACTGCCAAAAATTCAGATTCAGCAAGCTTCTCCATTAAAAACATAGGTGATAAATAAATCTTAATGGCTCAATAAGTGGAATTAAAATTATTTCATCTTTATTTGTTCATTTGCTGTTTAGAGTTTTGCTGGTTTGATTTGCTAGATTAGAAACGCAGAGACAGAGGTCCAGTGTTAGGTGAGGTGTTGACTGAACAGGTAAATGTCTCTCAGGTGTGACGGTCTGGATTGAACCCCCTCGCTCTGGACTCAACAGAGCGTTTGAAAGAGGAAGTTTGGGGTCTCAGCTAATTCTGGGTCTTTTCAGAAACCAGAGGAGGATGACTCACAGTCAGAAAGCTCAGCAACAAGTCAAATGAGGAAATTTGTTTCTAGTTTATGGAAAACCAGAATGATAATTATTTTAATTAAAAGGATTTATTATCTTGTATTATCTTGTATTGAGCTAGGTTGTTAGAGCATCTTGTCTGGTGATAATATTGCTATGCTGGCTCATCACGCAGTTATTGCTTTGAATATTTCTCATGCTGATGATGTATATCTGCAGTTTATTATGCCGCATTATTAGAAATGAGTACTGGAGACATAACTACACAGGACGGCTGTAAGTAGAGCTTAGCATTTAAAGATTAATTTTATTGTTTTGGTGGCAGTTGATGTAATCAGAATTGTATGAATATTTGTATGCGCAAACGTTTATCCTCTTTGTCCAAAACTGGCTGGTTTAAACTATAAATTCATTGGAGATGAAACATCTCAATGAATTTAGATTTTTCTCCTTTTTTTTTGTTTTTCCAATAATAACATTTTTATAAAATCTAAAGATCCAAAACACAAAAAAGAAAATCAGACATTTTCCAGCTTTTTGTAATCATCAGCTGTTTTTGTTGGCCAAATTTTTACCGTTTTTGACTTGTTGAGGGCCGACTAAACATTTGAGAGGCCACAAAGACCCCTGTTGAACATCCTGATCTAAATTGTTGAAAATTGACACAGAAAAGTTTAGCAGGACTTGCTGTTTTCCGCTGCTTCATGTTTTCTGTATTTGACTGGTTTTTTCCGTTTGTGCTGTGAGACGATGGAGGCCTGGTGGAGATGATTCCCATCCTCTGTGACCTTAACCTTTGGGAATGTCAGCAGAGGAGTTTGTCATCTCCAAAGACAACCAGGCCACAGAAACCGGGTTCAACTCCACTAGAATCAAATTCAGCTTCATGTGCTGCATTTCCACACTCTGAAGGCCAGTTTATAGCAACATAATTAACATAATTAATCATCTACTACTTAAAGTAAAGGTTTGGTTTAAAGTTTTTTTCTGAGCTGTTCATCTATGTGCAGGAAAGTTAAATGAAAGCATGTTAGGTTTGATTTCAGGATTTGTTTTCAGATCTTCCATCATTACTGTGAAAACCAGTTGGTTTGTTTTTATCATTTAATAACCAACCTCTTCTCAGCATTGTTGTCTGAATCTGTTTCACGTCTGAAATGAAATCAGAAGCGGAAGTGCAGCATCTTCAGCCACCGAAAGCGTCAGGAAGCAGAACTTTAATCTGAGATTAGAAAGTAAAAATCAATAATCTATTAGTTACTATGTGCAAAACTCCTGCCTCAATTAAAACCAATTAGGCTGAAACAGTCGGATTAATGCTGATTAATCAATTTCTCTAATGATTGTCAACTAATTTAATAATCTATAAATTAGCTGAGTATCCAGACTCTAGCAATTAAATTTTTCTATAAGAACATCCCGAAGAGAAATAAAAACCCCGAAGTACATGAACATTTAGCATTTAATATGAAAATCTTCTGGTCTATAAATCTGTTCTCTCCCTAGTGGCAGTTTTAGCTTCACCTGCTTCATATTCTACAAATAAAACTGCTGTCAATCACCTTTTTCTCCCTAATCAATTATTAATCTGCTAATCAATAAATGAATCCCCAGATGAGCTGAGCTCTGATGTGGAGTCCAGAAGAAAGGAATGTTGTTAACTTCTAGGTAATGAAATGCAGCAACTTTTTTAAAAATCAACAGATTTGTTTGCATTTTAATGTATTTTCTAATATTTTATAAAATAAGAGTAAGTTGTAAACTGCAGAATGTTCCGGTTTGTTTTAATTCAGTTAATCTCCAGTTATTGATTACTGAACTGTCAATAGCTGCAGCCGTAAAATCCTGCAGAATCTTAATGAAATAGTTTAAGTCAAACTGACCTTCAGGCTGACAGGAAGTGACATCACAATGAAGGGACAGGAGGGAAGGCAGATTGTTCAGGGCTTTGGTTAGTTTCACCAGGAGGATCTGCAGGATCAGTACAGGTTTCTGCAGAGTTCAGTCCAACCCACGCCGAGAATCCGAGTCCGCGGCTTCTTGGTTGCCATGGACACGCAGGCGTTGGCGACCCCCGGTCAGCTGCATCAGGAGACGCTGGCTGACTTCCTGTGGCGCCTGAGCTCAGTGGGTTGTTGGAGTCAGACTGTGGTGGGAGGTTTGTTTGTTAATCACCAGATGTGATTTATTGATGACTTGATCTGGTGTGGATCAGAACAGGCGAGTCAGGTAAACCCAGCCCGAGCTGAGCTGGTTCTGTGGGTCCGGCTGAACCTCAGCTGATTGAAGACGAGATGTCAGATAAGTAGGGCTGGATGAGTCATGGGAAATAACTACGTAAGGGTTTTTCTGGGTTTCTTTTCGCCCATCGACCAAACAGATTTCAGTGTCGTGGAGTAAAGGAAGCTTGATCGTCACAATAACTATCTGAATGTCTGCTCTAATTCTAGTTAGGCAGATTCCCAGGATGCCACGCTCCTAAGAGTAGAAGCAGCACCACGTTTCTGCATCACTAGCAGGATGCTAACTGGGCAGTTAGCATGCTAATGCTAATGGGAAGGTTCCCGGGCATGGGATCACTGGGCCTCCATTCAGCTCAGGGTTTGGGTCACTGTCTCTAACAGTGACGCCTTGCTGAACGCCGGACCAATTTTTCAGTTGCATATTTCAATCCAGTAGTCAGATTACAGTTACAGTTGGGGGTGAGGGGGTCGGGGGCGGCATGTCTCAGAGCGGCGGCGAGGCTCCTGATTGTCTGTGCCTCGCGCTTCACCTGACTAACTGGAGCATCATGTTTGTTCAGGACCCTGGCCTCTTTGCTCCGCTCCGTAGCCGGCAGCCTTTCTGGTGGTCTGCTAATCAGGAGGTCCGGTTGATGTAACGGGGATGGTTCTGAACCTGGCCTCCTTCAGCTCTGCTCTTCATCAGCCTCTAAAGCTATAATCCATCAGATCTTACTGCTCAGTAGCCATGGTGGGACGCGGTGCCCCATATGAACCGGTGTGTAAAGTTCAGGGTGTACTTTCTACCCAGAGCAGCCCTCAACAGTAATCCCCCATCTGGGCCGTCTGATGGGGCCCGCTTGCTCCCGTGGGGCAAAGGGAAATGTGTCTGGTTGGGGGCGATAGTGGAGGTCATTGTTTCTCCGCCTCCTTGACCTCTGGGGGTCGGAGGTCAGAGCTGGCCGCCCTTTTTTTCCCGGGGTTCTGAAGCCCAGTTCTGTTGTTTGGGTTGTCAGAAAAGCCAGAACTCTTTTCAACTGTGTATTTTCCTACAGTTGTAAAGTAATTGTAAAATATTCACTTTAGCTCCAATCCGAGCTTCAGAGCGATTCAGCTGCTGAGAGCGCTCCGACGACTTCCGTGTGAATTCAGATCAAACTTTTAAATGTCACAAAGAAGAAGAAAATAAATGCGAGTTATGGATTCCATCTCCTGATGTGGAGAGAATCAACCAGGCGGCAGAGCGTGATGTCATCAGATGTTGACGCTACGCATGGCTGTAATGAACAGGAAGTGGACGTTGCTAAATAGCATGGAGCAGATACGGGTCTCGGTTCGGTCCCTCGGTTCGGTCCCTCGGTTCGGTCCCTGCCCGTCCCTCGGGTTTGGTCCTCGGTTCGCCCGGCCCCGCAGGGACGGGATCGTTGCCACATCAGAACTTATTCAGTAAATCTGTTTCATTGCTCCTTCAGCATCAACTCTTTGTCCCGAAAAGCCAAAATCAGCAAACATAGAAACTCTTTTGTAAAATTGAGGAAGTTATTTTGAGTTTTAACATTTCCATAAATATTTTTATAATTCAAAATGTGAATAAAAAAATGGCAATGGAAAAACATGGCTGCTTCTGGTGTCTGTGATTGGTTCTTCTTCTGGACTGGATTCGTCGGTAAGCTGGTTTTTATCTGGAAATGCTCCTGACATTGAAGAGGAAGTAAAACGGAGCAGAGCCTGCTGCTGGCAGGGCTCAGTCTGTTTCTGTAGATGTTGTATCGTTGGAACCCGTCCGACCTCCTGACCTCCTGTCCCCAGGCCCGCCTGCCCCCACCTCTCTCTTCCAGCCTCGCGATGTCCCGGCCTCGGCACGGTGGAAACCCATCCGGCTCCTCGCCAACCACTTCCAGGTTCAGATTCCCAAGATTGACGTCTACCACTATGACATCGAGATCAAGCCGAGAAACGCCCGCGGGTCAACAGGTGGGTGGAGGTTCGGTCCAGTTCGGCCCGGCTCGGCCCGGTTCGGCCAGTTCGGCCCAGTCTGCTCCGGTTTGGCCCAGTCTGGTTCGGTTGGCGGTTTGGCCCAGCCTCGCTCGGTCAGTCTCGGCCCGGCTCTGCCCAGTCTGGTTCGGTTCGGCCCAGTCTGGCTTTGGCCCGGCTCCGTGGTGATGTTCTGCGGGTCTTGCAGGAGGTGGTGGACACCATGTGCGGCACTTTTAAAATGCAGATCTTTGGGACCGCAGCCGGCTACGACGGGAAGAGGAACATGTACACGGCTCATCCTGCTGCCGATTGCAGAGACCAGGTGTCTGACCTTGAACCCTCTACCTCTGACAGCGGGATGTTGACGGTTCTGGTCCGTTCCCAGGTGGACCTGGAGGTGACCCTCGCAGGGGAAGGACCAGACCTTCAAGGTGTCCTGCAGGGTGTCGGTGGTGAGCCTGCAAATGCTGCTGGAGGCGCTGTCGGGTCACCTGAACGAGGTTCTGAGACTCGGTCCAGGCGCTGACGTCATCACACGGCACCTGCCCTCCATGAGGTAACCGGGCCCTGCAGGCCCACACGGTACCACACAGAACCACGGATCAGAGCAGGGTTGGTAAACACGTTAAACGTTAATAGAGGAGCCATGTTGGGAGTACTTCCTGGAGGTGAGCTTCCAAAGAGCTGGAGCTTCTTAAAGAGACAGAGGCCCAATAACAATAGAGGATTTTTATAACAAATGAAGGTAACATAGTTATTGGATTCTTATAAAATTAGACTTTTTATAAGTGACAAGGTGAATGATGGTTTCCTGGAGGTGACAGGGTGAAAGATGTTTTCCTGGAGGTGACAGGGTGAATGTTGGGTGACAGGGTGAATGATGTTTTCCTGGAGGTGACAGGGTGAATGTTGGGTGACAGGGTGAATGATGGTTTTCCTGGAGGTGACAGGGTGAATGTCTCCTCCAGGTACACCCCGGTGGGGCGCTCCTTCTTCTCTCCTCCAGAGGGATACTACCACCCGCTGGGCGGAGGCCGGGAGGTTTGGTTCGGCTTCCATCAGTCCGTCCGGCCGGCCATGTGGAACATGATGCTCAACATCGACGGTAAGAAGTTAATTCTTCCCCAGAACCCAGATCAGACCGAACAGAACCTGCAGAACCGGACCGATCTCTGATGAAGGAGACTCGACGTCTGCTGAGAAACACAAAGAAAGTTGATTTACCCACAATGATGGAGTTGGAAATGTTTCTCTGCTCAACGATGAGACAATTGGTTTCTGTGTGGCCAGAAAATGTTTAATTTTATTTTATTCCTTTCTTCATAAATTATATAAAAAATTAGAATATTACTGAGAAAAATTTTATTCATGACCTTCGTCCCTCAGTGAAACGCTTTAGATGAATGAATTAGTCGCACATGGTGTTAGAAAACCTTAGTACAGGTAATGGAAACATGACGTTTAAATGAGAATATTACAACCTGTCAACTGGAAAACATTTCTAAAAACAAGGAATCACATGTTTAACACCTGGTTAAAGATTAGAACAGATTATAAGAATGTTTTCATCTTTAATGCTAAATATTCATATTTTGTGCAGTTTTGGCTTCATTAGCAAATGACCTGTTTTAGACTTTATATATTTCAGTTAACAATTTGTCAATTATTATGATTATTTAATGATTTATAGTTTTAGTGTAAAGGTGGAGTTTCCTGTTGCTGTTGACCATCACTTGTGATGGTTCTGGTCCTGGTTCCGGTCCTCTAACCTCTCCTCTCCGCTCCTCAGTGTCGGCCACGGCTTTCTACCGCGCTCAGCCCGTTATCGAGTTCATGTGCGAAGTGCTGGACATCCAGAACATCAACGAACAGACCAAACCGCTGACGGACTCACAGAGGGTCAAGTTCACCAAGGAGATCAGAGGTACACACACACACAGAGACACACACACTCACCCCTGCAAACACACACTCCCAGAGAAACACACACTCTCACAGCTTATCAGACCCCCAGACAGATGATTGGTTGCTGCAGCCACAGGTGTGTGTGAGCACAACGCCAGAGCGGAAAGACACCTACAAAGCGCGTATCTTTTAGCTTGTTGCTGTTGGCGGGTAGCTGTTGGCTTGTTGGTGCGTAGCTGTTGGCTTGTTGGTGCGTAGCTGTTGGCTTGTTGGTGCGTAGCTGTTGGCTTGTTGGTGCGTAGCTTGTTGCTGTTGGTGCGTAGCTTGTTGCTGTTGGTGCGTAGCTTTTAGCTTGTTGCTGTTAGCTTGTTGGTGTGTAGCTTTTAGCTTGTTATTTCCATGGTCTCTCTCTGCTCTGGCAGGCCTGAAGGTGGAAGTGACGCACTGCGGCCAGATGAAGAGGAAGTACCGCGTGTGTAACGTAACGCGCCGACCTGCCAGCCACCAAACGTAAGCTTTGCTGCCTCCTCCTTCGTCCTCCTCCTCCTCTACCTCCCAGCCGCTCATCTCGGCGGCGTTTCTCTGCAGGTTCCCGCTGCAGCTGGAGAACGGCCAGGCCATGGAGTGCACGGTGGCCCAGTACTTCAAGCAGAAGTACAGCCTGCAGCCCCAGATCCTCACTACCCTGCCTGCAAGTCGGGCAGGAGCAGAAGCACACCTACCTTCCTCTGAGGTGAGAACCCGCCGCTTCCTCCCTTTGCGAATCCACGGACAATATATGGAAAAACATTTGACCTTTTTCCACTTTTTTTACTATTCAGTAATTTAATGTTTGCTGGCAGTGAGCATTTTAGTGGAAAATTTGATCAGGTGACTTTAATATTCTAATGTTGGATTTATTATAAATTAAAATCCCTTATTTTGATAAGAAAATATGTACGGTAATATTTTCATATAAACCGTACTGGCGCCCCCTAAAGGCCACGCTTTGATATACAATATTCACTGAACTTCGATCCAGAACTGCACATCCCATTATTGATGCTGATAATGTGATGCGTTTTCTGCTGGGCTTTGCTGCCTGTCCTCCTGCAGGTCTGCAACATCGTGGCCGGTCAGCGCTGCATCAAGAAGCTCACCGACAACCAGACGTCCACCATGATCAAAGCCACGGCGCGCTCCGCCCCCGACCGGCAGGAGGAGATCAGCCGCCTGGTGAGGCCAACCACCAAAATGATCACGATGTTCTCCAGACGCCGTGGGCGGGGCTTAATGCTCCTTCTCTCCCTCAGGTCAAAAGCAACAGCATGGTCGGGGGCCCGGACCCCTATCTGAAGGAGTTCGGCATCGTTGTGCACAACGACATGACAGAGGTGACGGGGCGTGTCCTCCCAGCGCCCATGCTGCAGTATGGGGGCCGGGTGAGTACAGACACAGGGAGGGACTGTGGCAGGGTGAGTACTGGGCTGGGGAGCACCGGGTGGGGGGGCTGCGCCGCTCAGGGGGCTCCAGGGTTTCTGGGCCGAGAGGAACCAGATCAAACTGACCTAAAGAGGCGCCTTGAGTCTGAAACCTGGAGCCTTCCCTGACTTCCTGTACGGAGGGAACCTCAGCAGCTTCCCTCACTGCCTGCACCAGGGTCACACTGAGACGCGACCGCCCAATGGGAGGTCGGCAACAACAGAAACTCGCATAAGAAACCGATCTTGGGTCAGGAAATCCACCACTGATACCAACTTTATCACCATATTTAACAACTTTTAAGACCAAAAATCAGGGTCTGCAGGTCAGGCTTTTTAAAGATCGGACAGAAAACTCAAATCGGTGCCGCCTTGATCTTGTTTTTACTGTTATTTCTTCTAATTTACTCTGTAAAATACTGTTTTCATCCAGAACGTCTTCCTTCAATATAAGCAGATAACATTCTGAAATAAACACTTTTAGGAACTTTTATTCCTGTTTATGAAGAATTTTTAGAAACGTTTTTACCTCTGTGAGAAAAGACCAGCAGGAACCCACTGTTTTCAGGTCATCAGGAGCATCAGTAGCTACATTTCATCAAAATGTTATGCACATTTTTAACACGTAACAAAAAGGTAACTTAAAACGCAAATTTATCGTGTTTCCATCTACTGAATCAACCAGGCAGCAGAGAGCGTGATTTCGTCAGATGTTGACGCTACGCAGGACTGTAATAAACAGGAAGGAGAGGATGCTTTGAACCAGAGAGAGTCCTCCCCTCCTGGAGGTTTGCACAGATCCAGCGGATGGGAGCGTTCGCTACATCAAAACAGCAAATCTTGAAAATGAGATACCAAAAGTTTTGGTGTTGAAATCCAGGTTAGTCGATCCAAACGATGCAAATCCAGATGCTCTAAAGATTTCCTCTCCTTATGACCAAATTCAGGTATCAACCAACAGCTTTTCTAAAGCTCATGTTTCTGCATTTAAACTTGCTCAGTTTGTTTGACTGAAGAAAGAAGGTCTTCAGCAGGTTTACTGCCTGGCTGCCACAGACGGTCACAGTCCAACAGCACACATAGAAACTGTTTTGTTGATGAAAATTTATGCACTTTAACGCATTTATCACCATTTTAAGCTACTGGTGTCTCCCCTGGTGGACAGAATACAGTTTTAAGGTTCACTCATAACAGAAGAAAGTCGTGATGAGCTGCTGAGATTCCTCTCTGAACTTCAAACCAGCTGCTTATAGACCAATCACTGATCAGAATGTTTCCATGCACAGATAAACAACCAATCACAAATGAGAGGATCGCAGCTGGTTTGGGTTCATTGATTGTGTGATGGATGTGCTTCTAACAGGAAGATAATCCAACTCCGAGCAGGATGATGAAAATCCCTCTAGACTGCCGTTTCCACAAAAATAAAACTACAACTTTTCTGTGTGTGATCTGCACAGAGAAAGATTTCAAATTAATAAATCGACTGATCCAAATGACTTCAGATCCTGAGGTTTCCTGGTTCTGGTCCTGCTGGGTTTCCCTGGTTCTGGTCCTGCTGGGTTTCCTGGTTCTGGTCCTGCTGGTGTGAGTTGGATGATCTTCCAGTGAACAGTTCAGACTGGAAGCTTTTCCCATCCCGGTCCTGAAAAGGTTTAATGTCATGTGACCAGTTCCAGATGTCGTCTGATTGGTTGGGAGAAGTTTCAGCCTGTTGAACATCATCCCCAAGATGATGATGATGATGATGATTCTCTGTAAAATGATGCAGGAGCTGCTCAGCTGGTTTAATCCTGGAGGATGAATAAAGCTCTGAATTATCTGTAAACATTTTGATTAGAATTTTTGTCCATATTTTCATGATTTCAAATCTTCTGATAAGGAAGCTGAAAAATTTGAGCTCCTCTCCTCAAGGCCTAGCAATACATGCT
>CADWAE010000146.1:0-22555 GCA_902982915.1 Phalloptychus januarius
AAAGTGAAGAAACCTGAGCAGCGAAATGTGAGTTTCTGCATGTTTTGTTCTTGTTGCTCATGTCAGACTCAGATATATTCTTGCATGTTGTTGTCTGCTCAGCAGCAGACATTTTGTTTGAGCTGCGCAGATACTACAACTGGAGTTTACAGAACAAATTCTGCCTCATATTGAGTACAAAAAACCTGAAACGTGTTTTGAAATTGTATTTAGTTCAGCAGCCATATTGATTTTCAAATGTGCGTCTAAATGTTTTTTTTTTTTTACTTTTTGTTTTGTTTTTTACATAATCAAAAACATGGTGAAAAATGAGCAACATACAGTATTTTGAAAGTTTAGGTTTTTTAAATGCATTTTCTGTATTTCTTATTTTACTTTTAACATGCATTAGGTTATTTCCTGGAATAACTGTTATTTTAACACTTTGATTACTTATCTGGACCTCTAATACTCGAAGCTTTCTTTGTTTACACTTGTGGCCTGTGCAGGTGCTTATAGAAGATTGTATGGCAAGCCGTTAATATAAACAATAATACGTATAATAACACGCTTCCTTAATCCGTAAATAACAAGATGCATTGTTTATTCCACGCAGCTGCTTTGTGAATACAAAACATCCGCACGTAATTTCCCTCTTAAACTGAGGTTTAACACTAAAGTTTGCTGTGACATTAAACTCACTCTGTTATTTTCAGAAAATATTACAGTAGTTTTTAACACCAAAAATAATTATTCGTTTAAATAGGTAATGGCATTTTATTACACACCGGCAGATTTCTTCTTTTTTTTAACTTTTACTTTGCCTTAGCTGATGCTTTTATAGTTTTATTTTTAAAATAACAAAATGTGAATTAAAGATGGTTAGCAGCTTGTAGTTCCTCTTAAATAACAGCAGATGTCAGCAAAAACTTTTAACAAGAATAAAATAATATCACATAGCATATTACATATCAATTTTTAAACACGTGCATCCTTCCTTTTTGTTAGTATTATCAGTGAAAATGAAAATACAAAGAACAGCCATTAAAAAAACTAGGATGAAACCTAAAATAAATGCTGATGTCTGGCAGAAGTTGAAACTGACTTATGTTTTTATATGTTGTAAATGTTTGAGGATCTCATAAGTTTGACTTCTGAATACAAATGAAATGCTCCAGAATAATAACTGAACCTAAATAAAAACTGCAACTGATTTATTTTGCTTGGATGTTTTATTTTTCTTCATTTTAGCTGTTGCAGCAGAAATGGCTGAAAGGAAGAAAAGGCAACGGTCCGAGTCAACTGACTCCCTCAATGAGTCGCCACACAGGTAATGCTGAACCAATACAAAACATTTGTTATTTACCTTTTAGGTTGTTGCTTTTTGCCTCAGTTTGCACTGATTATCTGTGAAGTATCAAGATCAGAAGATCATTAAAAAGAAAAAAAATATATATTTATTTAGTCAGAAAAAAAGCTAGAAACATAAAAACTTAAAAATCTTCTTAAAATCTGTAAAACCATTACAAAACTGTAGAATCATTAGCATAAATCCTTTTAGCACTCCTCTACTTTATACTTCTTCTTAATTAAGGGTTATGAGGTTTGTCATGACTAAGACTCTTTAAAATGTTGGAGTTTTATTTCCCTGTTTGTCTTAATTAATCTTTGTCTTGGAAAATATTAAATCTGTATTTAGCTGCAGATGTAATAGTCCCAGTATTTGTCTTTCCTGTAGAAATGTGCCGATATTTACCAGACACAATAAATCAGTAAGCAAGATTATGTGTGCCTCAAAAATAAAAATAATCTGTTTGCAGTTCTCAGTTAAGAAGAACTGAATCTCCAGGTCCCAGCACTGTGTCGATGAAAAGCGATTCATCCAAGATTGATCCACCGCTTTTTGGTCATGAACCAGTTTCCAGGTAAATCTGCTTCTGTTTTTGTCATGCTTAAAAAAAGAAATACCCAAATGTACTTTAGAAACATCATAGGGACATCAGATGTTGTCCTATTAGAGGGATTTGCTTCTATAGCGCACTGTAAAATGTATTTTCTTTATTACAGTTTAAACTGTTTGCGGACTTAAGACCTGACAATTATAAAAATCAGTGCCAATTGTCTGAAATCAGAAATGGTTTAAAGACAGTCATTTGTAATTTTTTTACATTTCTTTGTTGGGATGTTGAACTAGAACATAATTAAAATGGTTTTACTGAAAATACTTTTTTGTTTGTTTTTAGTTCACAGTTGAAAAGAATCAGGCCTTCAACTCCAAGCAATGTGTCCATGAAGAGCGACAGATCCAAGGATGAAATGCCTTGTTTTGCTCTTAAAACGCCCCAAAGGTAAATTATACCATTTATCATAGGTCTGAAAAGTTTACACAAGATTTCTAACCTGTCATGATTTGCAGTTTGAGGTGGTAAGGATTGACACGGTAGACCCAGGTTGTGGTGTGAAAAATTATGATTTAATGATGATGATAAACAAGAAGTATAGAAGTCCAGGCAGCACAGGTGAGTAGACAGCCAGGAGCTCCAACACTGGCTAGAATACACAAATGGAGCAGAGTGACAAAGACACGGCACAACAAGGATCTGTCAGGGAATAAGAGACACGGTTGGGTTTAAATACACAAGAGGTAATCAGGGAACATGAGGGACAGCTGGGGACAATCAAAGGGTAGACGGGACAATACGGCGACTCAATTAACTGAAAACACAGAAACCTAAATCCTTACAGAAACAAAGTATGTCAACTGGCAAACCTCTGCTGGAAATCTGTGTTTTGATATTCAATTTATTAAACACAATATGTATCTATTAAACTTTGCTTTATTTATGAAAACAGAAATTGGCTTCACAGAAATTTCACTATTTTGGCACAAGCACCAACCTACTGATAGTCAGCCATTGAGTAACCAAACCTTCCTTGCAAAACTTTTTATTTGTGAAAACATTTTCCATTTGTCTCATTCTTGTAAACTAATTTCCCTTCTCAAGTTTGTACTTCAGCTGCTCCTTATCTGCCTGATTGTTCACTCCTGGTTCTCATGCCACTCATCTGTCTACCTTGTAGCTTTTAAGCTGGTCATTTTCCGTCACTGCTTGTTGGACCTTCAATCAAGTTTCCTTTTCACCTTCAGTTTTTCTCCTTTTGTGTTCATTCCTTCCTGTAAGTTTTCTTCACTCCCCTTTTTTAAATTAAAAATCATTTTTGCAAAACTCTCCCTGCCTTTTTTTTTTACATTTGTCCTCAAACAGCACAAGCATGACCATATTGTTTTGTCTTATAGGCTAACTCTATTGACCTTATTGTGATTGACATATTCCAAAATAGGAATTTGGATGTTTTGTTTATTCTGTTTTAGCCAACCACTGCAGTGTTTAAAGTGCAACAAGGCTTCAGGAGACCAAGTCCAAATGTATTGCGGATGCTGGGTATGCAGAGATTGTTCTGTCTCAGAATCACACCAGTCTCTTTCAACACTGGATACATGTCCAAAATGTGGGAAGAAACCCAAAAGGACATATGGTAATTTTTTTAAATAACTTCATTTCTGACAGTTAATCACTATTTAAATGTGACGTTCTTAGGACGTTTTTCAAGCATAGGGAGAGTTAAAGCTTAATTTAATAACATGATACTATGTGCTTGATTTTGACAGGAGATGAAAACATTTTAAAACTAAAGAAGAACCTTCAGAGAGCAATGCAAAATAAATTTTCAGTCACAGGTGAAGGTACTGGTGACCAACAAATTTCACTGGGAAGTATTTACACAACTCTCTACATCACCATTGGTGAAAATAAAGAACTTTCTGAAGAACATGAGTTTGGACACCTAAAAGGTAGTCTTCAAAGGCAGCCATCATTGGATTCAACAGTGAAGCTAACTGATATCTTTAAACCTTTGACGAACCAGAAACCCAACAGAACAGTCATAACGAAGGGAGTAGCTGGGATTGGAAAATCATTTTCTGTTCAGAAGTTCATCCTTGACTGGGCCGAAGAGAAAGCAAACCAAGAAGTTGATTTTGTCTTCTGTCTTGCTTTCCGAGAGTTGAATCTGGTTACAGGAGAGAAAAGCCTCAATGACCTGCTGGTAGAGTTTCATCCAGCGCTCAAGACAATGAAAGATTCCTTGGATTATGCTAAAGCAAAGATAATAGTGATCCTTGATGGTCTGGATGAAAGCAGACATCCACTGGACTTTGAGGAGATGAAAGTGTCGTCTCTAACGGATGCAACATCTGTAGGCAACTTACTCGTAAACCTCATCAAAGGTAACCTTCTTCCTGATGCAAACATCTGGATAACGTCCCGTCCAGCAGCAGCCAATCAGATCCCTGTAGAGTACATCAACATGGTGACAGAAATAAGAGGATTCACTGATCCTCAGAAAGAGGAATATTTCAAAAGGAGATTCGGCAGTGATCCTAGTCTTGCTGAGAGAATAACTAAAAATATCCAGTCCTCACAAAGTCTTGACATCATGTGCCAGATTCCGATCTTCTGTTGGATTTCAGCTGTTTTATTCCAGGAGGTCTTTGGTGGAGAGGCAGACACTGAAATCCCTCAGACTCTGACAGAGATGATGGCACAGTTTGTTTTTGTCCAAACAAAACGCAGAAGCAGAAAATATGAAACGAAGAGTGAGACACACAAAGGGAAACTTCTACAGACACACAAAGAGTTTCTTCTAAAACTTGGGAAACTGGCTTTAACCAGCTTCTAGAAAATAAGCTAATCTTTTATGAGGAAGACCTGAGAGACAGCAAAATCGATACTCAAGAAGCTTCTATCTACACTGAGTTTTGCAACACAGTTCTTAGAGAAGAGATAGTCTTCTACCAGAGAAAAATCCACTTCTTTGTGCATCTGACCCTCCAAGAGTTCTTTGCAGCTCTCTATGTCTATGAATGTTTTGTAACCAAGCAAACCCAGCAGCTTGGGAACTTCCTTGATTTGGAGGACAAAGACCATGATTTAGTTGATCTTGCAAAGAAGACAGTTGAAAAAGTCCTGCAGAAGAAGAATGGTCATTTAGATTTTTTCTTGCGATTCCTCCTTGGTCTCATGGTTGAACCCAACCGTAGAGTCCTTCAGGGCATGTTGACATGTGTGGACCCAAACGACGATACAGACAAGAAAGTCTTGACTTACCTGAGAACAATCCGAAGAAAGAACTTGTCTCCAGACAGCTGCATGAACATTTTCCAGACTATGGTTGAGATGAGAGATAACAAGCTTAAAGTTGAGATTCAAGAATATCTTAAAATGGACAATCGTCCAAAAAAAGAGTTGACTCCCCTACATTGCTCAGCCCTGGCCTACATGCTGCAGGTGTCCAAGAATGAACTTGATGAGTTGGATTTAAAGAGTTACAACACAACAGATGAAGGCAGGAGGAGGCTCATACCAGCAGTGAGAAGCTGTAAAAAGGCTGTGTGAGTTTAATTTTTCTGTTTACAATAAAATAATCTGTTTTAAGATGTTTTGAATATCCACGTGTCTGTGTTTAGTTCAAAGGTTAAATGTTTTCCTACATAGATTTTAGGGATCTAATAAGATCTTGTCATCTAAGAGTACTGGTTCAAGTACTTCATGGTATGAAGAGATAATGCAATCATTTGAATCAAGCATGCTGGAATAGAGACACGACATCCAAGTCCATGATTAGGAACCCCTGCCATATTGTGTTGGGTCACAAAGGTCTGGTCACTGTAGAGACCTTGGAGAACAGAGATTATCCAACAGGCACAACATTTTGTTAGTTCTTGTCTAATTTTGGTGACCTTGTCTGAACTGTTGGCTGTTTACTGCTCTTAGATGACAGGAATGAGCAGCACATGGTGTTCTGCTGTATAAGAAGACATGGATCCATGTGTAGCACTGTCCTTGCTTTAGATTATGACCATATAATATATATGTAACCAACATTAGCTTCTCTTTATGCTTTGTAGGTTAAAAGACTGTAAAGTGACTGAGGAGTGGATTGAACATCTGGCCTTTGGTCTAAAGTTCCCATTTTCGCCACTGAAAGATCTGGACCTGAGCAACAACGATCTGAAGGATTCAGGTGTGAAGATGCTCTGTGATGGACTGTCGAGTCCTGGCTGCAAACTCAAAATATTGAGGTAAATTATACACATACATGCAACATGTTCCTTATGCTGCAGTAATGGAATATAATGTCATTTCTTCTTCATTGTCAAAACTAGAATCTGAACCAAATGTAAGATGTAATTTATTCTACACAATATTGGTGTTAGGGTTTTGAGGAGATTAATGCAACAGTTGCATAAACCTCTGTATTTTCTCAGGTTGTCTGGTTGCCTCATCACAGAGAAAGGATGTGAACATCTGGCCTCAGCGCTGAAGTCCAACCCATCCCACCTGGTTGAACTGGACCTGAGCTACAACAATCCTGGAGAAACAGGAAAGAAGCTGCTTTCTGAGAAACAGCTGGTCAAGAAACTAAAGTAATTCAATACTTTGGATTGTAATATGTGACACTAATGCAAAAAGATTTTATAGCTTCTAACTCTGGTCTCTCTTTAAAGTTTTGATCATGTTGGACCTCATCGGATGAAACCAGGATTTAAAAAGTGTAAGTAATTTACTCTTTTATTATTATTAGCATTATTTTTTTTCTGGTAAGTAAATAAAGACAACAACATTGCTAAACTATCCTGCAGGTGCTGTATGAAAAACTTAAAGACCCAAACTAAAAACAGATAAAAAAAAAGACTTTCACACTTTGGGCTGAACTTTTCTTTAAATTCAGACACTGTGCATTTATCAACTAGCTGTTTGTCTCATTCCAAACATTTGTGAAGTAGAACAGTAGCTAAATTTTTCTCAGTCTTATTAGGCAGATACTTTATGTAAGCATCAATAAGTTTATTACGAAAAACAACCTCACACTTCCACTAGATAGGGCTCACTCTTCCTGACAAATACTCAGTTTTTTAGCTGTCTGTTATTTGAACAGGTATAATCAGCTGACTAATTTCATTTGTTGCTTCAATAACAAACGAGAGCAAAAACCGTTATAAAGAAAATCATCAGTGAAAACATGGTAGCTCTGAAAGATAGAAATAACATAACAAAAATTAAAACAATGAAAGTTTGTGTGTTTTTTGGAAGAACGACTGCTTGGACTTTAGCATGTTGGTGACTAAAATAGAAGCATGCAAATGCCGACGGCCGCCATTGTGCAGTGATGGTACCTGGCCGCACGAGGCGCCATTGTGTGTTTATGTACCCCGAGTTATTTGAAACCAGAAGACTTTCTGTTATTGGGTTTGTTTACTTAAGTAGTACCTAAGGATGTACTCTTTATGTACCCCGAGTTATTTGTATATGTTGTAGATTTATGTACACATATATGGTCGAGTTTATTTCTTCTTACATATTTGTTCGAGTTTGGGTGAGTTGAACCTGTATTGTTGTAATCTATTGATCTAATAGTAATTCATTTCTCATTACAGACTACTGGCAACACTGAGTATCATTCTAAATAAATCAGCTCACATCCACCGTTAAGTTCAAGCCTCATGTCCTCTTTCCTGTATCCTGACCGATACACCATCCTGTTTGCCGCCAAGACCTTCGAACCTATCCCAAATTAACATTGGTCCTTCGAGCCGGATAGAGAGCATTCAGGATGGAGCCAGACAGAGTGACATTTCCTGATGTGAGACCTAAAAGGTTGACACGCCGACCAAGCCACTTTGATGACTTCGAAGTTGAGTACACACATCATCCTAGAAGCGAAATGCCACAGTGGGATTCTCCGCCTCTCCCAAGACATGTGGAACACCAATCTCGGTATAGCAATTCATCATCTGTCTATGGTGATATTGATGCGACCTGCTATCATACTTCTCGGCTGGAGAGAAGTGAACAAAGGAGGAACTTTAGGAGTCTCTCACCTGAACATTCCCCCTATAACCTGGTGGAGCCATCCATTCAACCACCTCATACAGAGTTCAGAGCTTTGCAGGTGGAAAGAGAGAAGCTACTTCAATCACAGGAAGCTCTACAGGAGGGCCTGAGAGAACTTAATGAAGCAAGGAGTGATATAAAAGCACTGATTGAGGCTGCTCACTCACTGAAGAAGGATATGGCTCAACTGACTGCTTCACGATATATCCTCCATCAGCCCCCTAAGAGCAGCTCAGAAAGGGTGTACAGCACCACCGCTATCACGAGGCCGATTAAAGATGAAGATGAGGAGGAGTGGCCTGACCCACCTCCATGGCCTGAACCCGGAGAGGAGCTGCACACAGGATTCTCCAAGCTCAAGGTTGAAGGACAGCACTCAGAGTATGGCTTACGGTGCTACCCCCCGCCTAAGACAGCATCTTTGCCACAGAAATCCTTCCTTCCAATACGCACCCCTGAGGCTCAGGAGCAGAGAAGAAACGTGTTTCAAGCTCCTTTGCAGCATTTTGAGCCACCTTCACGCTGGACACCAAGTGACGCAGATATGCTGCAACCAAAGTCTGTTTCAGTTAACCCCCCAACTCCAGCAGCATGTGAGATGTCAAACTGGCATAATTCAGCCCCACCTCCTTCATCTGAGTTAGTATATAGGGGGCCCAAACCAACAATTCCCAAGTTCATTCATTCAGATCCTTCTGAGTTTGCCAGGCTCCGAATGGCCCTGGAGAATCTACTCCCCCCTAATGCAACTGAGCTCTTTAAGTATCAAATACTGGTGGACCATCTTAAGTTTGATGAAGCTCGGCTAATAGCTGATGCTTACCTGAACTCACCGAAGCCTTATACTAACACCATGGCTGCCTTGCATGATAAATTTGGACAACCTCATCAGCTTGCCTTACGGAAAATAGCAAGTGTCCTAGATGGCCCAGAAATAAGGCGAGGTGATATAGTAGCCTTCCAAAGGTTCTCTCTCCAGGTCCAATCACTAGTTGGTCTGCTGCAGACATTAGGGCTGGAGGGCGAAGTTGAACTGAACTGTGGCTCTCATGTTGCCCGTCTGATAAGTAAGCTCCCTCCAGAACAAAGAGCTGACTTTCGTCGACATCAGTTCAAACAGCACGGCACCACCTACACCCTATATGACTTATCTGAGTGGCTTCGTCATGAGTCATGGTGCCAAGGGTTCGATAGTCAAGTTGATGGGAGGGGTAACAGAGAACGGACCTGCAGAAAGGCAGATGCCCATCCCTTCAAACAGACTGTTACAGTCCTACATAATGTGAAAGGTCCTTCAGAACACACTTCCCTGCCACCAAAGGAGAGTCGAGCTAGAGGGAAGACTAAGAGCAAAGCCTACTGTGCCTACTGTGAGAGCACAGAACATTATTTCAGTCAATGTGATGGTGTGGCTAGGCTCTCCACAGAAGAAATAAAGAGCTGGATTCAAGTCAACAAACGATGCTGGCGTTGTGCCCGAAACCATCTAGCTGCTCAGTGCACACTCAAGAAACCCTGTAGTCTTTGTCAAGGAAAACACCTGCAGGCTCTTCACGAGGTAAATGCCAGAACAGAAAGAAATGACACAGGTGTTGCTGCAAAGGAAGAAAGCTGCCTTACCAATTCAGCGTCAGGTTCCCTCTATTTAGATCGACATGGAGCCGGCCATCGTGTTCTGCTCAAGATTGTACCTGTGGTCCTAAGTCATGGGCAACACACTCTAGATACCTTTGCAATCCTGGATGACGGTTCCGAGAGGACCATGCTTCTCCCGGCTGCTGCGAAAGTCCTTGGGCTGGCGGGCATCCCCGAGGATCTTCCATTACGCACCGTCCGCTACAATATTCAGATGATACATGGACGTAATGTATCTTTCAGTGTTTCTGCAGCTACCAATCCTCTGTCGCAACACAAGATTGAGGGAGCATTCACAGCTGATTGCCTCAACCTAGCTCATCATACCTATCCTGCTGATCAGCTACGGAGGAAGTATAAACACCTGCAAGGGATCCCAGTGCCGGTGTTGAAGCGAGCCGAGCCGCTGCTCCTTATTGGTTCAGATCAGCCACATCTGATAACCCCCATAGAACCTGTGCGGCTTGGCCCACCTGGCAGTCCCGCAGCTGTCCATACTCGGCTGGGGTGGACACTTCAGGGGCCAAGTCTTTTGATGGGGCGGCCAACCCAGCCTGCCCTATGCTTATACACATCCTCCCAATCGGATGAGTTATTCAAGCATGTAGAGCGGCTCTGGCAGATGGATGCAGTACCTTACACATCTGAGAAGGAAGTGACCCGGTCAAAGCAGGATCTTCAAGCTGTGGCTCTGCTCGAAGCTAAAACGGTTCGCATCATGGTCGATGGCGTGCTAAGGTATGCCACGCCTCTCCTCCGCCATGAACAGATGCCACAATTGAATGCACCAAAGGAATCAGTCATGGCTATGCTTCGAAGCACAGAGAGACGCCTATTAAAGGATCCCCATCAGGCTGACGCCTACAGAGAAGAGATGCAGAAGCTGATTCATTCAGGAGCTGTAAAAGAAGTAACACCCAGCACATCATCAAAGGAGAGCTGGTACATCCCCCATCATCTCGTCAGTCATAATGGGAAGAATCGTCTGGTTTTCAACTGCTCTCATAGGTATCTTGGACAGTCCCTGAATCAGTTTCTGCTGCCTGGTCCCACACTTGGAGCCCCTTTACTGGGAGTCCTAATCAGGTTCCGTGAATATCCCATAGCTGTGAGTGGCGATATCAAAGGGATGTTCCATCAAGTACTTCTCCTTCCAGAGGATCGCCCCCTGTTGAAGATCCTCTGGCGCGATTTGAGGGTGGATGAACCTCCTAAGATCTTCGAGTGGCAGGTCCTACCCTTTGGGACAACTTCAAGTCCCTGCTGTGCAACATTCGCTTTACAGCATCATGTGACAGAAAACACTCAGGCTGATGACAACCTAAGATTCTCCATTGAGAAGTGTTTCTACGTAGACAACTGCCTACAGAGTGTTGGTTCACCTAAAGAAGCCAAAATCCTTGTTGACCGACTGAGAGAACTGCTAAAATCAGCCGGCTTTGATCTACGTCAGTGGGCCTGCAATGACCCCAGTGTTGTGAGTCATCTGCCTCCCGAAGCAAGATCGCAAAGTCTGGATCTGTGGCTGGCGGAAGACAAATCCAACTCTTCAGAGACAACACTCGGACTCAGTTGGGACTGGAATACAGATTCCTTGGGCTATAAGCACAGACCTGTATCCTATGAGAAGCCAACGCTTCGGAACATTTATAGAGTTCTAGCGTCACAGTATGACCCTTTAGGTTATCTGCTACCTTTCACTACTCGAGCCAAGCTTCTCCTGAGGCAGTTGTGGGATAAGAAGCATGGTTGGGATGACTCAAACCTTCCATCCACACTCCTTCAAGCTTGGAATAACTGGGAGGCGGAGCTTAAGTTTCTACCTCAGCTCACCTTCCCACGTGCTTACGCTCCTACCAAAGCCAACTTAGAAGAGAACATCCGTGAAGTGCACATCTTTGCAGATGCATCTGAGAAAGCTTATGGAGCTGTGGCTTATATGAGAACTGAAGAGTGCGGCGGGCAGGTTCATCTCACCTTCATCCTAGCTCGTTCCCGTGTAGCTCCAAAACGGACCCTCTCTATCCCTCGCCTAGAGCTCTGTGGAGCTTTGGTGGCAGCACAGTTGAACAGTATCCTGAATAAAGAACTCACCTCGTCTATCAGAAGGACAGTCCTGAGGTCAGACTCGACAACTGTCCTGAACTGGTTGAGTTCGCAGTCCTGTCGCTATAAAATCTTTGTAGGAACCAGGATAGCTGAGATACAGGAGTTGACAGAAAACTGTACCTGGCGCTATGTAGACTCAGAAAGTAATCCAGCAGATGACCTAACAAGAGGGAAGGCTCTGGAAGAACTCAAAGTGCCAAACAGGTGGTCAGATGGACCCTCCTTTCTGCTTCACAGTCCCGATACATGGCCAGAAAAGCCTAACTCTGAGCCCCTTAATGAGGAATCAGAGCTCCGAAAGACTGTCTTCTGTGGAACAGCGACCACCTCCTCACCTACCTGTCAGGATGGAATAGAGTACAAGACATGGCAGGAGCTCTTGGATGTTACTGTTAAGGAACTTCAAAGGCAAACTCTCTCAACTGCTCCACCTAGCGCTAAAGAATATCAGACTGCTGAACAGGCCATCCTTAGGCAAGCTCAGCAGGAGTCATTTCCTGAGGAATGTCGTTTGCTTGCTGAAGCAAAATCTGTCTCCTCCAGAAGTCGTTTACTCACCTTGGCACCTGAACTGGATACCTCAGCAGGCCTTATCAGAGTAGGAGGTCGATTACGACGTCTGGGATGTCTTGATGGATCGACATTACATCCTATTGTCCTGGACCCTACTCACCCTTTCACCCGTCTTCTCATCCAAAAATATGATGTCGATCTACATCATCCAGGCCCTGAGCGGGTCTTTGCAGAGCTGCGGAGATCTTACTGGATCCTGCGTGGAAGAGAAGCGATACGTAAATTTCAGCGCACCTGTCCTGATTGCCAACGTTGGAGGGCCCAACCTTCAGTTCCAAAGATGGCTGACCTTCCTGCCGCCCGGCTTAGGTTATATAAGCCAGCCTTTCATTCCACTGGGGTGGACTGTTTCGGGCCCATGATTGTGAAAATAGGAAGGCGGCAGGAGAAACGCTGGGGAATCATTTTCAAGTGTTTAACAACCAGGGCAGTACACTTGGATCTCCTAAGCAGTCTGGATGCAGATGCTTTCCTGATGGCCCTGAGGCGATTTATCGCTAGGAGAGGAAAGCCTGTAGAGCTGTGGTCTGACTGTGGGACCAATTTTAAGGGAGGAGCTCGGGAACTCAGAGAGGCCTTTGCCAATATGTCAGAGACATTGCAGAAGCAGCTAGCCTCCCAGAAGATTAAGTTCCAGTTCAACCCCCCAGCAGCTCCACATTTTGGCGGAGTGTGGGAGCGAGAGGTTCGTTCAGTGAAGTCAGCCCTCCGAACCTGTGTGGGTTCCCAACCTCTTCAGGAGGAGGTACTACTCACAGTTCTCCTGGAGGTGGAATCAATCCTGAACTCGAAGCCTCTGGGATATGTATCAACTGATGTGGCAGACATGGACCCGGTGACTCCAAATAGTCTCCTCATGGGGCGGCCTGATGGATCCCTACCTCAAGTGGTCTACCCAGAGATAGAAAACCTCAGTCGAAGGCGTTGGCGTCACTCACAGATTCTTGCTGACCACTTTTGGGCAAGGTTCATCAGAGAATACCTTCCTGGCTTACAGACAAGACATAAATGGCAATCGGACCCTCCTGAACTTCTGCAGAATGCAATCGTTATGGTTGTGGATCCCCAGTTGCCACGAGCCTTATGGCCGATAGGTCATGTGATCAAGATTCATCGTAGTGTTGATGGACTTATCAGATCTGCGGATGTGAAAGTTAATGGACATGTTTACACTAGACCAGTTGCCCGGTTGGTTGTCTTACCAGCCGTGCCAGCTGAGGCAGAGGACACTGAGAAGAGCCCACAGTCACCCCACAAAGATTAGTGAGCCTTTTATGTTTAGCAAATGTGTAACCACATTTGGGGGCGGCTGTATAAAAGGCTGGTATTTAGGTATTTTATTTTGAAGTGCTGGTGGAGGTTAGTCTGGGGAAGTGACGTAAGCCTGAGGGTAAAATAGTATATTTCCGGTTGTGCTCGCTACCTTCCTTCAGCACGTGGGACCGCATTCGTGGCGTAGTCCGGAGAATTGATGCTCCGAGTGTTAAGTTGATGACGAGAAGTAAGTTAGCGCATTCACGTTCTGTTTCTTTGTTTAATCTAGATTCTGTTTATTACGATTGTAAGTTATGGAGGGGGAGCGAGCATGTGATACTGTGGGGCGCTCTGGTAGCAGGGAGTTCCGTTTAGCCTGCTCAGCTGTTGTAGGTTTGTTTATATGACGTTATTTGTATTTGTAGCTCAGCTGCTTCTGTTATTCTCTTCGGGTTACCGCAGCGGATAACGTAAAACAGAGTAAGCGCTGCCGACGGCCGCCATTGTGCAGTGATGGTACCTGGCCGCACGAGGGCGCCATTGTGTGTTTTATGTTAAATTAAACCAGAAGACTTTCTGTTATTGGGTTTGTTTACTTAAGTAGTACCTAAGGATGTACTCTTTATGTACCCCGAGTTATTTGTATATGTTGTAGATTTATGTACACATATATGGTCGAGTTTATTTCTTCTTACATATTTGTTCGAGTTTGGGTGAGTTGAACCTGTATTGTTGTAATCTATTGATCTAATAGTAATTCATTTTTATTACAGACTACTGGCAACACTGAGTATCATTCTAAATAAATCAGCTCACATCCACCGTTAAGTTCAAGCCTCATGTCCTCTTTCCTGTATCCTGACCGATACACCATCCTGTTTGCCGCCAAGACCTTCGAACCTATCCCAAATTAACTTTGAGTTGGAGCTGGTGGAGCCCTGCGCCATTGGCTTAGCATACAGGAGCATCAGCAGAAAAGGAGATGGAGTGGACTGCAAGTTGGGGATGAATGATAAATCCTGGTGCAAGATTTGCTCAGAGGAAGGTTGCTTCATAAGGCACAACAGTAACAGTGTTCCTGTCTCCTCTTTGCGCTGCTCTCGTCTTGGAGTGTATCTGGACTGGGAAGCTAACAGCATCTCTTTCTACAGAGTTTCTCATGACAACCTCACCCGTCTCCACACCTGCAAAGATATAAAATTCAGCGAGCCTCTCTATCCTGCTGTTGAACTTTCTCTTCACTCTTCTGCTTTGTTTTGTCAGATAAAATAAGCCGAGAAAGGGAGAGGGGAGACGTATATGTAGTGTTGTAAAGCACATTAAGGTGTGGATCTTACACTGATTCATTTAGTAGTACAGCTGTTTTTATATAAAAAAACAGAAAGATGTTTTATTCCTGCTAAAGCTCATGCAAAGTAAATGACATTAAATTAGCTTTTCGCTAAATGCCTGGTAGGTTAAAACACTGTAAAGTGACTACAGAGTGGATTGAACATCTGGTCTTTGACTGAAAGTTTCTATTTTTCCCACCACAAGATCTGGACCTAAGGAAAAATGATCTGATGGATTCAGGTGTAAAAACCCTCCATGATGGCCTGTTGAGTCCAAGCTGCAAACTCAAAACACTGAGGTAAAGACAAACGTGCACTTACAACAGAAGCTCCTTACAAAGAGGAAATAATGGAATTACACATCCTCAAAGATCAATAAACTTTAAATTCAAATCAACAATTAACACTGGAGCTGGAAGACATTTTAAATATCCAAAATAAATACAGAAAACTACATAAACAACTAATAAAATTAACTGAAGTCTCTGTAAACAAAATTGTCCTTCATAAAAAGGATTAGTTGGGACCGAAGCACCAGATCGAAGACTTTTATCATCCAGTTTTTGGTAGAAATAGAAAAGAGACAAATAATAAATCATGCAAACAGAATTTATTGAGCTCATTTTAGTTTATCATGCGATTAATTAATTAACTTCTTGCTTATTAAAGGCCTATGTAATACAGTACATCATTTATAATTAAAGTGAGGTTTAGTTATCAGGTGTTGAACCAGCTGTTCTTTCTTTGATTAAAATGAGTAAATGGGAGATTTAACAGTAAAACTCTGCGTTTTGTCAAAACTTCAACCTGAAGTTTTGTTTGTGCTTTTTGATTAAAAAGTATTTGATTGTTTTTTAACAGTATTCAGGTAACCATCAGTAGAATAGGACTTTATTTCTTTTTAAATATTTAAATCGTCCTGGTAGATGCTTGGACTCCAACATTGAACTCCTGTTTGATTCAAGATGGTGTTGACCTCAGAAAACTATCTGCAATGTATGTTCTTGCAATTTTATACTAAATGTTAATTTGTATTAATTTGTCTGTATGCTATTCTTTATACTTCATAAATGTGCAGTCACTGAATGTAGTTGACCTATTATCAGCTACTTCTGACATAATTAAACTTTCCCCTAGACCTTATATCAAACAAAAAACAAAACAATTAAATAATTAAATAAATGCAATAAAAAACAGGAAATAAAACTTCTTCTTTCTCTGGATCACATTATCTGTATCTATAATAAAATGTTAGCTAACTACCGTTTGTTAGATATTGGCTTAAAATGTTTTCTGCATGTTAAAATCTTGCTGCGATTGTGAATGTTTTCTACAAGGTACACGTTTTGAAATCTCTGTAAATGAATTTGAATGAATTGATTATGTGTAAGTATGGCGCCCCCCGAGGGACATAAAGGATGTTTCTTTTTTTATTGCTTTCCTTTGCAGTATAATGTATTTAGTGGTCACCTTGCATACTGAAGGCTTTTCTGTTGAAATTTAAGGTTTTTGTAAGACTTTGAAATGTTTGTTAATGTCTCATTTATGAGATATGTGAAGTTTTGCATATTTCCCTTCAGGACACAAAAGCGCCACAAACTAATGTGCAAAATGCCAGACAAACAGAACAAACCCAGTTTTTCCACCCATGCTCTAAAACATAAACACAACAGAAACTTTATGTAAGAAAGAAAGAAGAGAGACATACAAACTATTTAGACTCTTTTCACAGGATAAAACTGACGACAGTTTTGTTTGTTGAGTCGTACTAGTTAATTAATAAAGACCCATTTTAAGTGCAGTCCATCTCCTGCTACTTATTTTTTGAACAAAAGATGTTAAACAAATATGAAACCCAGTTTATAGATACATTTAAGTCAAAACAAAAAATTAACTAAATAAATCTGTTGGATTTATATGCAAAACATATTAAAGTATAATTTAAAAATCCTGTTTGTTGGGAGTTATTCCAATGCAAAACATTAGATGATGTTTATCCTGATAATCACATAATAAAGGTCTTTTCAACACTGAGATATTAATCCTTTCTCTATATTTACCTGGTCTTTATTACTGTGTCAACATGCTGTGCAGTAGCTTAGAGATTATGCGTGATCAGATCATCACACCTGCTAGGCAGGTTGTGCAAACAATGAAGGATAAACAGCAGATGTTTGAAAACGTTAAAAAGCATCAATGAACTACCTCCTCCCTCTTTTATGAATAGATTCCAGGATGAAAAAAACATTAAAACACCATTGGAGTCTAAAAGAACCGCCAAAAAAAATGACTGTTGGTCATGAGAAGTAAAGTTTGTTTTGTCAGATGTCACGCCTCTCAGAGTTTAAGTCTCTCATGGTTCCTTCCGTACCACATGCATTCAAGGACAAAGGGAGTTGACAAACCTTTTTATCACATCTTCCAGGACGGACAAGTTTAAAGCTGTTTTTTTATTTTTTATATAATTAAAAGAAAGAAGAAGCAACAACTGAAGCAATAATTTAAAATCCCAGTAAGTTTCATTTTGTTTTCTAAACATCTTTTTCTTTCTTTGTGAACTTTCTACTCTGTTTTTTTTTCATGACTGAGTTTTTTGATGATTCTAAAAAGTAATTAAACTGGGCTTTAACTGGCATCAATAATCAATTATTAAACTTTCTCTGAAGTATGAAAAATTTCCAGAATAAATAATTTAAGAAGACATGAGGTGTTTTTATAAAGAAAAGTTTTACTCTGTCAGTATATACAGGATTAAACAAAGCTAAAATGTATTCCTCTTTCTGAGCTATTTAAATATTTGTATGAAAAACTTTCACCATCTGTTAGACAGGAAGGAAATAAAGAGCGGCAGTTATTGTGATTTTATTTTTCCTGTTTAAACGACATATGTGAAATCAAAGCAGAAAAAAAAAGAAAAAAAAAACTTGCGCTCCACACAGACCTAAAAGAAGGACGGACAAGGCGGAAGAGGACATCAATACAATCAACGCACAACAGGAGTGTGGGTGTGGAGATCCCTCTTCAGTCGGTCGGAGATTTTGATCGACCTGTGTGGAGCAGGATAAGTTGTAGATGGGCAAAGAGGCAGCCGGTAAGAACGAACTAATGTTTAAAAATATACTGCAAGGTGCCTCCCTTTCCCCGGCCGAGCCTCCAGCGTTGCCGGCTCGTTAACAAAGAACTGAAACGTTTGATTGTGAAAGATAACTTGAACTATTTATATTTGGAAAATAAATATTTATTGTAAATATTAAAAAACAGAAGTCTGTATATTTAAATAAGGTGAAGAAATTTAACAATTAATTTGAAGGGTAGGTTAAAGTTAAGGGAATTAAGTTTGTTACTTGTTCAGTTAACTTTAAGTTACTTTGTGGGTTTCATTCACAGGGATTTGCTTAGCTTTAATTATATAGTTTATTTCCTGTAGTTTGAGTGAAGTTAATTTATGTAAACTCACATACAGATTAGTAATTGTTTATTTTTCTTCTTTTGGGTTCATTTAAAGGTTTTTACCTGCACTGGACGAAATGCACATGTGTTTGACAAAAATAAAAAATCTGCCTGGTCCTTTGAGTAAAATCCCTGTTCATGACAATCTACATACTTTATCCATCCCTTTCAAGTGGGGAAGCTACACAGAAGAGAAAGAGAACTTGACAACATATTTAATGTGAAAAAGATCCATTTTGATGGAAGCGTTGATGTGTTTGCAGACATAAACTAAAGCGTGATTAAATATAGGTTGTATGCCATGTTATTGTTTCATTTAACCTTCATCACATTTTCACAAACAAAACAAATAAGCACATGTTGTAAAATGTTCCACGTTGTGCTGAAGTACAAATGCAACCAGAAACCATAACCTTTAAAAATATCAGTTTCTTTTTGGAACTTGCACTTCTACTCAGTTGTTAAATGAGTATAAAAGTATTTCTGTTCTTCTGCAGCATAACAAATGTCTGACCGGAAGAAGAGACGGAAATCTTTAACAAAGACCAGATCACCTGAAGAACACACAGTTTGGTAATTATAGTTGTGACATGAGTAGGAAAAATGCATCAAGTGTTATTAGTTTAAGAAATGCAAGTTTAAGCGAATTATTGACTTAAAACAAGCTCTTGCAGGAAATGTACTCATAAGTTAGACTTATTTTATGTGTACTGGTATATTTGCTGTAGAAACTGAAACAAAATTACTTGGTAAAATGTTTTTGCAGTTTAAATCTGCATTACAAATACAGTCAAATAGTTTTTCATAATGGCGTGCCTCAAATGTCTCAACATAAAGTGTGATAAAACTAACAAGAAAATGCAAATCTTGAGAACATTTTCTTCTTTTAGTTCCCAGAAGAGTGGAGATGAGTCAACAGGCCCCAGCGGCGTCTCTGTTAGAAGTGACAGGTCAAAGGGTTCGCCAATGAACTTTAGGAAAACCAGATCAAAATGGTATGTGCAGTTTATGTTACATAAACTGTATGTATGTAACTTGATGTTGTTCAGAAAAGCTCTTGTATTTGCCAATGCAGCAAGAGAATTATAAAGCTGTTTGTGTTAGAATCTTGGTTTCTAGTTTCAGATATTGTTTCTTTTTTTGATTACATCACTCTTGTTTCTAATTTACTTTATTCATCCTTCCTCAGTGAGTCTAGTCTGTTTATTTTATTCCTAGTGTCTAGTGATAGGTTACTCTTAGATTAGTTTTTCTAGTTCAAAGTTGTGGATATTTTCTCTTCATATTAATGTGTCATTGCTATTTTGCCTTTAAAGGAAAATGTGTATTTGTTCTTATTTACAGGCAGAAATTCAGCGAGGAGCTGAGCAGCTGCTCAGTATGTCAAAAGGTTGTGAAGGATTTGGTTTGTTTTATTTGTGGACATCCATCATGTAAGCAGTGCTTTGGTTTGAGCCCGACTGACTTACCAACAGACTCGACCTGCCCAAAGTGTGGAGAGACATTTAAGAAAAACACAATTAAAGACAAAGGTAAGTTCTAAAGGCTATTAAGTTTAATTCAGTTTGGATGTAATTCACTGCCTGTCTACTTCAAGGTCGAGATGTTGCCAAAGGTTATTTAGAGGTCAATACATTGGCATTTGTTGGTTTTTGGAACATCAGAAATCAGAGATTCTGTCTCTCGCTCTCTCTCTGCTATATATATGTATATATATATATATATATATAAATATATATATATATATATAACCAAATCGAGACATAAATACGAAACTGAACAAAAAGAAAAGCCATTGCACTTTAACTCAATAAATACAATATATATATATATATATATATATATATATATATATATATATATATATATATATAGGCAAAATAATCTTTCATTAAGGGAAGAATCAAGTTAAATTGTACTTAGGGCTGGGTTTTGGTTTGCAGCCAATTGCTTATTTACCCTCAAACAGTGAACTCAGAATACGGTTAAGACACCTGGCTTTTTTCTCAGTAAAAACAACAGGTGGCAGAAGATCAAGTTTTTTTGGCTTCATGGTCTCACTTGATGTAATTTTAGATTGTTATGTCTAAAATTGCTTTCTATTCAAGAAAAAAACAGAATAAACTATCATGCAAGAAAACACAAACCTCATGCAATTTCATTTAACCCATCATAGACAGGCTCAGAGATAAACCGTGCACAGAACTTTTGTTATAAATGCATGTATTCACTATGTATTAGTACTTTTGATGTTTTCTAGTTGTTTTAATGATATGTGCTGCATTTGATTTCAGGTAACAGTGTCTTTCTGGAAGCAAAGATGAATCTTAAAAAAGCAATGAAAAATAAATTCACTTTGACATCTGAAGGAAATGGTGATCATCACAGTTCCCTCAAAAGCATCTACACAACCCTGTCCATCACCACTGGAGATAATGATGGACGATATGAAGAACATGAGTTCAGACAGATTAAAAATGCTCATACAAACCAACCGTTGCATGACTCTACAGTCAACCTGAGTGAGCTCTTCAAATCGGTGCCTGACCAGGAGAAACCCAACAGAACAGTCCTGACAAAGGGAGTCGCAGGCATTGGGAAATCCTTTGCTGTTCAGAAGTTCATCCTTGATTGGGCTGAAGAAGAAACAAACCAAGAGATTGATTTTGTTTTCAGTCTTGCTTTTCGAGAGTTGAATTTGAGTGTAGGAGAGAAAAGCCTCCATGAGCTGCTGACTGAGTTTCATCCATCACTCCGACCTCTGAAAGATTCCCAATGCTATGCCAAAACAAAGACCACAGTGATCCTCGATGGTCTGGATGAAAACAGACATCCGTTGGACTTTCAGAAATCAGCGAAAGTAACTTCTCTTGATGATATAGCATCTGTAGGTGATCTTGTTGTAAACTTGATCCAGGGTAACCTTCTTCCTGATGCAAACATCTGGTTAACTTCCCGACCAGCAGCAGCCAGTCAGATCCCTGCAGAGTACATCAACATGGTGACAGAGATAAGAGGGTTCACTGATGATCAGAAAGTGGAATATTTCACAAAGAGATGCGGTGATGATTCGAGTCTCACTGACAGGATAACATCACATATTCAGTCCTCACATAACCTGGACATTATGTGCCAGATCCCAGTCTTCTGTTGGATTTCTTTTGTCTTATTCCAGGAAGTCTTCAGCAGAAGTGAAGAGACAGAAATCCCCCAGACTTTTACAGAGTTAATGGCACATTTTGTCTTTGCTCAGACAAAACGTAGAAGCAGAAAGTATGACATGAACCCCGAGAAAAACAGAGAGAAGCTCCTGAAGACTCACAGAGAATTTCTTCTGAAACTTGGGAAACTTGCGTTTGTCCAGCTTCAAGAAAACCAACTCATCTTCTATGAGGAAGACCTGCAAGACTGTGGCATTGACGTAGCAGAAGCAACAATCTACTCTGGTTTATGTAACACTGTTCTCCAGGAAGAGGAAGTCTCTTCCCAGAAAAAGGTCTTCTTCTTTGTGCATCTGACTCTTCAAGAGTTCTTTGCAGCTCTGCACATCTATGAATGCTTGAAAACTAAGAAAACCAACGAACTTGGGAAGTTCCTATCTGTGGAAGACAAAGACATTCCTATACTTGATCTTCTAAAGATGACAGTCAACAAAGTGCTAGAGAAGAACGGTTACTTAGACTTTTTTTTGCGATTCCTGCTTGGCCTGATGGTTGAACCCAATCAGAGATCCCTTCAGGGTCTGTTGACTCCACTTGATGAATGGGATGACACAGACAAGAAAATCTTAACTTACCTGAGATCAATTAGAAGAAAAACCATCTCTCCGGACAGCTGTATCACCATCTTCCAGGCCATGACTGAAATGAGAGATCACAAAGTCAAAGATGAGATTCAGGAATTTCTCAAACTGACTGACCATTCAAAAAAGGAACTGGCTCCTTTGCACTGCTCTGCTTTGGCCTACATGCTGCAGGCCTCCAAAAATGATCTGGATTTACTGGATCTGAGGAGCTACAACACATCAGATGATGGCAGAAGGAGGTTAATACCAGCTGTTAGGAGCAGCAAAAGAGCTGTGTAAGTATGCTTTGCAATCTTTTTCAGTTTCTCTGTTTATGCCAGGGTGCCCAAGTCCAATCCTCCAGAACCACTATCCAAAGGATAGAGTCATTTGGACTATCTAGAGGATACACATCTAGATAGTGTATCCTCTATCTAGATATCCTTCAACTGGATGAATTCCATTATCAGCATCAAGTCATTAAG